>JAAEAF010007313.1:0-50530 GCA_011037195.1 Triatoma infestans
AATACTGGAAAAAGAAAGCTTCTCTTCTACTAACACAAAGTCACATCCGAACATCTAAATATTATTCCAATGTTTAACATAACTTTTAACATGTAATAACACTAAACATACCTACTGATAGAATTCCAATATTTCGACTTCCTAGTTGCTTTGGAGGAAAATTGAATCTCTGTTATAAGATAAGCACCATTAACGGCCTGAATCTTTGGTGGATCAAAATATAAAAACCAATGCGGTTGCAGCTACATAATTCACTCATTTTTGAGTGTTCAAAGCACTGCGACGTTTCCATGGTCTATTGTGACACCCCTCTGCCATAGGTGAAACTGCTCACCTAAAGCACCCCTTTCAATTTGAGATCTCTGAGGAATCCCAGAGTCTTGAAACCTTTTAGGGAGGGTATATCTTCCTCCTGGTAACTGCCTAGGTTCCCATATCTTCTTTGTATGGTAGCATCTGCTGTCGGTCAGGAATATTGTATTTTCTTCATTTCCCCACAGAATCTGCGCATGCATTCATGTTCTAAGCAAAGCTTCTTCAGCTGTACCCTGAGCTTAGCTAAGAGAATACTACAGTTCAAGATGTTAACATACAATTGATAATTCCATGGGGAGATACATTGACAGATTTAATATCTATCTATATGGTAAAAACTGGCTAATGCTGCTGGAGAAATAAATTTAAAAATATATTTTGAAAAATGTTAAATAAGAATACAATTAAGACGATTTTGTCAACTCAGAGCTAACCAAGACGTATATAAGGAGTACCTGTATAAATTAGTTGGAGAGAGTTCTCCTTAATCTGCTTAAGATGTTGAAATTTTGGAGCACTTAATTATAACATGCCCTCTTTTCTATCAGTAAAGTAACGTTTTATTCAATAGGTTCAGTTCAACAATTAATACCCCATTTAATTACAAAACAATTTTAGAAATGGTGGAAATTAGAGTAATCAGAGAAATTAGAGCAGTCTTTTAGGATAATCAGATATTATCCCAGCACTGTGGACCCATCCACGTAGTCAAATATATTGTGAAATATCTAAATGAAATAGACCTAAAAATATAAAGGTATATTTTTTTAAATATATTTTTGTAGTTTAGGCTGAAAGTTAAACGAGTTGGAGGACTACAATAACAACTTGTTGGAAAAATAATATTTATTTATTTTACAAAACAATATTTTGTTCTCCCTTTATATTTACAAGTAATTTTAAGTCCAAGTAATATTTTGGGAAAAATTCCATGATTTTCCAAGAAAATTTAGCAAATATATTGTAATCATCCATGTGAGAATTGAGGGAGATGAACAAGCAATCTTGGCTAAAGAGAGCTATAGTTCAGGGTGTTGACCTGCAATTAAGTATTCTTTGGAGACATACATTGACAGATCTAATATCTACCAAGAGGAAAACTGGCAAATTAATTAATGCTATGAGAAGAGAAGCGTTTGTAAAGAAATAAATCCAAAAATAAACAAAAAATGGTATACATAACACATTATATATAAGAATAGTGATGATTTGATGTTCTTTGCAACCGCTGTATTTGATACTGTAATAAAAATAGATATCGAAATCGGTCAGAAAAAGAAATTCAAATTTCTATCGACATTTCAGCAAGCTTGAAATTTTTAAAACTTAACTTTAATTTTAAAAACTATGGTTTAACTATAGGCAATTACAAGAGAAACCATAAATGTTTTCCAGAAGAAGGCAATAAATTTGCCAAAACGTCGCTGAAAATTTGAAAATCTGTTTTTCTACTGAACTTCAATATCATCTTTTACAATATAAGAAGACTATTAAAACAACACGTCGACTAGAGCTACCTGTATAAAAGGCACTATATAGATATAGAGAGTTATTATTACTATGACGGATGTTGAAAATTTGGAAGAGAAACAAATTTGGACATATGACCACATTTCAGAAGAGTTTCCTTCCATTATCTTCAACAGTAGAAGAGCTTAAGAGAAGAGAATGAGTTAAAAATAATTTCATTTCTTATGTTTAAATAGGTCATAAGATGATGGATTAAAATTATAAATAATATTTAGATTAAGTTATTTACTTAATTTAAGTTTAATTTAGTGTAAGACCCAACATACCCTAATTACCAGCGTTAGAAGAAACGGCAAGTTGTAAGAACAATGTGTATCAAAATAACGAACTTAATTCGTAATAATATTGAAAAATATTTTTGAAAATTCAACAAATTTAGGGTAGGGCAAATAAACCCAAAGGCCTCCAATCGACTCCAGAAAGAGCTTTTATCAAACATGTTAGCTAAAAAGCCAAATTTATAAAATGATCCAGCAGATCTATTGTAGCTCCTTGTTTATTTCTATACATTATGCAGTGGTCAGTAAAAGAATAGGAATATTTATAGTTTATATTAAGGTGAGTCGGAGTTCGCTCTATACTATCTATATTATATTAATGGTATCTTGTGCATTGTTACAATGCCAAGTTTGATGAAAATCGCTTAATGGAAATTGCAATTTTACAAAATGGATTCCAGAATTCTTTTTAATTTGCTACCAAACAGATCCATCGATTTTTTTAAACTTGCAATGCTAACTGCCCAGATATCAATTTTATCAGTGTTATTTGAAGCATTTTTCCAGGAATAAAAGGAATTTTAGAAGATGCCGTTACAAGTTTTGCTAGGAGGTAACAGAGGGCGCTACAGTGCAGGATCCGTGTATTCACATTCAACCAGAACTTGTTCAAAAAAAAAAATAATAATAATACAGTGCAGGATCCGTGTATTCACATTCAACCAGAACTTGTTCAAAAAAAAAAATAATAATAATAGTAAGTACAGTCCCCACCATCAAAATGTACATGCAACACTGGTAACAAAATTAGTGAACATACCATGTTTGAAGTAATTTGTCAATTAGAATAATAATTACAGAAAGTGAAGGTTGAGTGGATGTTTCTCATTTAATAGATTAAAACTCAACACTAAATAAAAGAAATCCCAGTGAAACTTGGTATTCATGTATTATTGCTGGCTCTGGCTTGAAATGAGAGTCAATATGATAATGTATTTTTAGGTGCAGCAAAGTTGTTATTATTATTATTAAACTTGAAATATAAATATTTAATTTTTTACCTATTACAGCTTCGTTGAAAGATTTAATTATACGCCACAATGTAGATAAATAAACATGGCCACTGCTTCAAAACATGAATTTGATTTCTTAACTTCATCTGAAATAACAAATTATTGAACTAACATTGGTCCTGTAGGTGGAAATCAATAAAATAATAATAATAAAATAGAGTTCTGTCATAATTCAAGCGTTCATTGATCTGAGAAAATAAACTGTAACTGTAGTTCACAGAATGATTGGAAATTCCTAGGAAAAAATTTGTTTGACAAGTAAAATATATATTGTATGTGTACATTACATAGATATGGCAGACACCCACAGTTTTGTGAATATTTAATATGTAAAGTACAAAGTGGTCATTATATCTAAAAAAACCTCTTCTGAACTTTTGGAGACTTATTTTACCCAATGTTGTAAACACGCTCACAGGCGACATTCATATTATTCTCAGGAATTTAAACTACACGTATTACACAAATAACGTGAAATTTAGTAAAAATACAATCTTTGTACATTAATGGATAAGGCATACAGCCGTTTTATCCGTTAAATTTATCGACATGTCTTCATTCTCACTCTCTGGTGCAATTCTCACACTCGTGAATTACACTATTCTCATATATCTCAGAAATCCTTATAATTCCAACAAATTCTCAAACCACTAGTAATATTCTGGATAACTTTACAATATAATTTAATAATAAAATTTCTGGAGATACTGTTCTGTTCAAAGCAAAAGTTTCAATTGTACTCAAAACAATAATATTTTTCAACTTAAAATTATTACGTACTATTTCCCAGGTAATTCAAATTTAAAAAAAAATCTCTTAATTGGAGCATATATATATATAAAAATGATGTCTTTGTAAAAAGGTTCAAGACATGAAAAAATTATGTATTAATTTAATAGAATACAAAATTTTATTTTTCTAACCAAATTTAACTTACATTTTACTCATCTCAACCATGGGCATTCTTACACTGATACAGGGCTGATGTGAGAGTGCACAATGGACTCTGTCATGGTCTAAGTGCTGAACCTCTTTGGAGGCCCCGGGTTTCAGATTAGATTAATTTACATTAAAATTAATTTACAAAAAATTGATACATTATTAACATAATTTTATATAATTTTTGTGAACTTTTTAAAAGTATTTCTTTCGACATTATTTGTGACAATTTAAAATAAAAAATGTATTGAATTATTAATTTAATTTCACAGCAATTCAAAATAGAAAAAGATATATTAAAATATGCAGTTCAATGATTATTGTTCGCAAAAATTACAATAATATTATTCAATTATCCGGAAGGATTATCCAGGATTATGAGCTCATTGGTGGGCGTTGTCCCCATCCACTTCCTAACTCTTTTCTTCGGTTGATCTGCTCTGGTGAACACCAATTCCATACGCAGGTAAAATTAACATCATTAAAATTTGGGTAAATTAATAATTAATTATGACAATTCATTTCACAAATTATGAAGTAACTAGTAAATATCAAGAATAAGTAAGAATTATTATTTTTGGTAATTAGTTAATTTACCTGAATGAAATAAATTAGGCCAAATGAATTCCAAAGAAATTCCTGTAAAATTTATCTTTAAGAATAATGATTCAGAATCAATTACTACAACAGAAAAATAGTATTTTAATCTATTAAAAAAAATAAGAAATGGATTTATGAGATTTTTAAAATTTCGAATGCTGTTTCATTGAAAATTAAACGAATAAATTAGTTCAACTGAAATCCACTAATTCAATATGGCGTGATTATGACGAGAACTTTTTTTCAATAGGTATCTACTTTCTTATGTTTCTTAAAACATATAATACAGCATAAAACATTCTTTCGAATTTTTATTGAGTAAAAAATAATTTCTTAAATTGATTTCAAATTAATCTATGATCGATCTATTATTGATTCTGAGATATGATCAATTAATAATATCATAACCACAATGGTAATTATAAAGTCATCACTTATAAATTATAGGTTATGCAAATGCCCTTAAGTAATTTTTCTATATAAATTTTTTACAAATTAGAAATTATTGAAGAATTAATTAAAAATAATGTCCCCCGCAATTTGTACACGATCGATGCTTGCTTTCAATGAAGATAATTCAGTTTTTTATGATTTTTCTTATTTCTTCAAACACTTTTCTGGATTATCTTTCTTTTTTCTTTGTAAATGTGAATGACTTCACATGTAATTTGTATTCTGATGAATTTATGGGTAAATAATGATATATCACTTAGATTGTTCGATTGTTGTGGGGGATTATTGCACTGCGACCTGAAGGGTCTAATGATACATCACTTAGTGATGTTCGATTCTAAAACTCTTATTTGTAGATGCAGGCTTTTTAATTTTTGTTTTTAAATACCAAAACAATCACATTAATTACTTAGAAAAATCTAATATGAAATCAAAATGTCAATTCACTGACATACCTATCTCTTAACAATTTTAATAGGCAAACTTCCATAGTGGCTTCTAATTGTATTATTTTTGCTTTTCCAGTTGCAGGTAAAATGACCTGACGACAACCCAAAAGAGGGAAACGCCGATATAAGTAAGTAAGTGATCTTAGATATATAAAAAATCACAATGAATATTTTGCTATATTTATTTATTTACATGTACACGTGCAGCAGCGCTTAACAAAATTTTTACCGTTAACACATAGAATGTAAACAACATTAAGCAATTTGATTATAACAGTAGATATATGATAATATAAAATATTTCTAATAATGCACTTAAACCAACTGGATTAGAAATACATACTTAAAAAATACTAATAAGCAAATACATATCAACAAAAATATAAATAGCAAATATATACATAATAAAAATAACATTTATAGAGAAGTAGTGTATAAAAATTCGCATTAAAATTTGTACCTCTACAATTGCCCAATTAACCGCAATAGAAAATAATTACAATAGATTTTCGGATGACTTACGACACTCTCTTGCTGAATATAAGACAATTTAAAAACTTATTAAAAATTAGAAATCTTACAATTAATTTACCATTTTTTCTTTTAAAAGTAAAATATTGTACTATGTAAGTTATCTTTTTGCGCTTGTTCTCGCATTCATAGCTTCAGACGCCAGTACCTAGGATTTGTATGTGACCTACTTCACTATCCAAGCCATTACCAGTGCGTTGAACAACAACGTTGCCCGCTGCAGCCCAGGAATCGGGTTATCACCGTAATTTACGAGTAGTGACAGAAATAAATATACAGTTCAAAAGAACTTATTCTTATTACCCACCTGAATCTCAATCTTTAGCAACTGGAATAATTCCCAGTAAATATTCTAATTGGCACTTCAAAATTTATGTAACTAAGGAGCTGTGGATTGTCAATATAATTGTTTATGAGTTTATAGAAGAATGTTATATCGGAATTAGCCCTCCTCTGCTCGAGAGATTGGATATTAAACGTTTCCATAATGTTCTGATATGGTATGTCGCTGTAATCGTAACCCAATCTAACACCTAGTGTTTTAAAAATTTATGTTGTACTTCTTCAATTCTATTGATGGTCAGTATTAAAATAGGGAGACCATATAATGGAATGAAATTCTAGAATGGATCTAACTAAAGAAAAACAGAGGACTATGTAAGGTGTCAATAATTACCATTTAGAATAGTTAGTGTTCTTTTCTGTGATTACTGTCACTTCTTCAGACGCCGAGAATTCTGAAGCTAACCTTTATGTGCAAAAATAAAGGTAAAAAATTATTCATTTTTTAAACTAACACAAATCAAAATTAAACTTTTAAGATTGTACAAGTAATCAAAAAGAAGTTTCTTATATATTGCAGATTTGATTATTTGATTTGTTTTTGATTAACATATTCTTAAATATTATACACAATTTCTTGTTTAATTTTCGCACTTCACAGATTTAATTTAAAGAAAATTCGAAACTTTTTAAGAACATTGCAAAAATGAGAGTTGATATTAGCTAAAAAATTCCAACATTTTAATCAGTAGATAGTAGTTGAGCAATCTTTAAGCTTTTTCTTAATATTGTTCAGGATGCTGGATAAAAGAATGATCACTATTTTTTAAGTTTCACTTAATTTAATTCTGTATTTATGAATTGGGAATCTAAACTTATTTATAGGCAAAAAGAATGATTAAAAAAAACAACACTTTTATTGCAATCTGCATCCGCAATGTTGACACATTCACTAAACACAAGAAATTATCTCCCCTCTACTACAGATCTGAGTTTTGGATTTTAATTTAATTATAAAATAATAAAATAGGAAGAAACACTCTTAAGATATTTAATGTTTGTAAACAGGTATTATGATCTCTATCTACAACATTTAAACATATTGAAATCATTTTAAATTTTGTTCTGATTTTATTTTAATGTTTGAGATTATTAAATAATATTTAATCAGAAGAATTAAAAATCTATGAATTTTATATGATTGAAAAAAAAAAAAATGGGATAATCATAAACCATTACTACGTCTCATAGCTTCTAAATAAGCGAATTTAACTATGGAGTTTGCTAAAAGTATGGTTTGACACACTTCAAACACAAATACTTGTAAATTATTTATTAAAGAGGATAAAGTCTCGATTTTGTAAGAATATTTGGCTGCTTTACCTAAATCTAGCTACCTAGCTAGATAGATAAGTTTATGTATATGTAATTCAGTTATGCAATGACTTACTTCATTTATACGAAGTGGGGATTATCCACTCTAAATATTATTCATTCTAGAAACACAAGCCGCAATAACAATCCAAAAGATACACTGGATCTACTAGTTCATTTAATTTAAATTATAATAGAGTTAAAAGTTCAGTATTCAATTTTATTTTGTAGAACTTCTTTTTTTCATATTGATCCCTCTGTTCTGGACGACATCATCTCTTTTGCTGCAGACCAACTTTTTTCTTGCAAACATTTTAGCCTTTCTGTTTCTTGTTTTCTCACAGATTGTTAAGCGTAACTAGCAATGAGTGCTTTAGTTCTTTTATGTAGTATGTAGTCCACTTTGCTCTGTTACTTCTATGGTGCGCATTACTTCGTGATAGATCTTATTGTCACTTTAATTTTTTTCTTTCTACATAGAAACTCATCTTTGTTGCCTTGAATCTGATTTATTTTTTTCTGTTCAGGAGTAAGAAGGGTATGAGTTCCGGTTTAGAAACCCTCTTTTATGTCGTTAAACATCCTCTTTGCTGCTTCTACACGTTCCGTTGTTTGCTGTTGATGCAACTATTCTCTAATAAGTAGGTTCCCAGGTATTGGAAACGTTCAACCTTCAAAAAAAAAAAAAAAACAAGAAACTGATACTTCCATCATTCTGAAATAAACTTGAAGGATTGGACTTTTGTCCATTAGGCCAGTTGATCCTTTTACATTAATAAATTTATAAACTCCTTTCCTCATATCTAAATAACTATTAATATAAAATGCGGGCTGCATAAACTTTTTTTTTTTTTTTCCAAGGGTTCTGTACCGCGACCATTTCTTAATCTATTGTACCCCCATCTGGTGCCTAAGATGAGCTAGCTCATCTGTAGCACCCTCTCCAGATTTAACTCCCTGAAGAATCTCAGGATCCTGGAAGGTTCTAGGGTAGGTATTTCTTCCTCCCCTATCTGGTAACGCCCAGACTACTAAATCTTCTT
Source organism: Triatoma infestans (assembly GCA_011037195.1). Taxonomy (NCBI): domain Eukaryota; kingdom Metazoa; phylum Arthropoda; class Insecta; order Hemiptera; family Reduviidae; genus Triatoma; species Triatoma infestans. The sequence continues at coordinate 8,808 of JAAEAF010007313.1, forward strand.
TGAATGACGGCATCACAGTCCGTGAGGAGATGTATCGGAGTTTCCTCCGCCTCTCCACAGAATCTGCATATGCCGTCACCTACTAGGCCAAGCTTTCTCAGGTGCCCCCTGAGTCTGCAATGCCCCGTAAGGAATCCCGTAAGAATACGGATCCTATTCTTACTCAGACTGATGAAGGCTTTCGACCTTTCCTGGTTATAACCGCAGACAGACCTTGGCCTGCCTCAGTCCCGGGATGGTGTTCCAGAGACGAGCTCTTTTACCCACCTCCTCCTTCTTGATTTCTTCTAGAAATACTTGGTCACTGACTCCACAAAAGGGCTCTGGCCCAATAAGAGGAGATACAGCGCCTTCCTTTGCCAGGGCGTCAGCTGCCTCATTACCTTCCATGCCGACATGTCCCGGCACCCAATGCATAAAACTTTATAAAAACAGCAATAAGTAATAGAACTGAAAACAAAAAAAAATAAATTAAAAATGCAATTCCCATTAAAAATCATTAGAAATAACAATATCAACTAAATCTATATGTTAAAATCTAACCTCACTCTCAGTGATGTGTTATGCGGCCCAGATGTGGGGGTTTAAATAATACAAAACAGTGGAAAAATTGAAATAGTTTTTTATTAAAAAAAAAAATGTTTTAATTACGAAGTAATACGGCAAATTGTATCATTGACTAAGAAACTGATTTAAACAGCATGTTTTGGTATACAATGGAATTAGATATTTAAAATACTTCAACTTCCAGATAGTAGTTGCCAAAATTAGCAGCTCGAGAAATTTTTTTTTAAGGATTTCGTGGTACTAGGTATGGGAACATATGTGTTTGGAAATGGAAGTCCCACTATTTGATTTCAGTCATTGTAATACATGGAAAAATAATTTGGAAATGCACTGAATAAATTGAAATTAAAGGAGAGAGAAAATGCGATTGCCAGGGCGAGGCAAGGTCAACACCATTTGGTTTTCCCAAACTTAAGTAAAAATAGTGTATCAACTAAATTTGCTCTGTGCAAGTCTATGTTATCATACTGTTTTGACAAAAACATCCTAATGATGGGCGAACGCCCAAAACCGGTTGATGACCACAAAAAGAAGTAGGCTGTCACGGAAAATATCTCTAAAATAATATTTTTTCACATGTCCAAAAAAATTCTCGTTCAGAAGAAATAATAAGTTAACGCTAATTTTAGTAGAGAATATTTTAAAATTTCAGTCAAAAGTACAGTTTTGCTCACCTAGTAGATGTCAGAAGATTTAACTTGGGAATCTGTTAATCCAAGAGTTTTACTATTGAAAGGGAAGGCAATAATATTGCATATATCTACTATTAAGTTGAATTTAATCTTCCATATTTGAAAGCCCAGGACTCAAAGTTGTAAGGTGAACTTGTAGAGCATAGTTGCGAATTAGGATTTAATGGAAAATAGCATGTCATGCTTCAAGAATTATTCCTGCATATATCATCAAATGAAGGGGAGACAAATTAAACCTGTATCAAATTATAATTTGGAATGTTGAGGTGTAAGTCAGTATAATTTTTTAAATTTATATTCATAAACTAGAGATTTTTGAAAGGAATGGGAGGCAATCTCAAATCTTTATAAAGTACCTTTAACTGGGCAAAGAAAATTGACAATAGATTTGCCAACCGTAAAAATGCAATCATATTTTACATTAAAGAGAGATGGGGATATTGCTATTTTTAAGAAAACCTCCCTAAGCAGAGAGATTAGGTAAATTTCGCTGCACTTATCAGCTTTTCAAATCGCTATCAATAACAAATTTTTATTTTCTATCATTAGCATAAAAATAAACATAAATAAATAAATCCTTTTATTTGGTTTCAATAAATTTTTTTTTTTCATAACAATAAAAAGAGTTCTCGAGATATTTTAAACAAATTTAATTACTAAATTAATAGCCAACATTTAGAATATTTTTAATATTCTATTTTACTAATATCCTTGAAATATTTTATTTTCTATGATTTAAGACAGTAAAGTTTTTCAAATATATATATATTGTATAACTAGTGATGGGGGGGGGGGAATCTCAGATCTTTGTAAATCACTATTACTGGGCCAGTATAATAATTTTAAGAAAATCCTGAGCAGAGAGATTATCAGATAAATTTCGCTACACTTATCAGCTCTTCGAAAGGATAACTGTATCATATTCATTCCAAACTACATGTGCGGTTTGTTTCTATATTTTTGCTATTAAAAACCTTTCTCTCCTTTTAAAAAGTAAATAATTTTGAACTTAACAAAATTACCCATTAGGATTCCATAACTAGTAAATGATAAACAAATTTATCAATTATTTTCTGGAGAAGATGTGGTCCATTTTAATATAATGCCATCAGCATAAAATATGAATAAATAAATATGAAACATTATAAATAAATCTTTTTATTTGGTTTCCATAAAAATACTTTTGTTTCAGAACTGAATAAAAGGAGTTCTCAAGTTATTTTAAACCAATTAAATTATTAAATTAATAGCAAAGAATTAGAATAATTTATATTATTATTCTAATCATTTTACTAATATTCTTGAAATATTTTATTTTCCAATTTAATAAAAATATTTATAAACATAAATAATTATCTGGTATTTCATCCGTCGTAGCATGCATATTAGTTTTGATCCTGACCGGTTTCGGATTTTCATCCATCGACAGAGCAAATTCATCAAGTTCGTGTAGAGAGTTCACTTCAACGAAATGTTTTTGTAGACGATGAATGAATTTGCTCTGACGATGGATGAAAATCTGAAACCGGTCAGGAACATAAGTAATATGCATGCTACAACGAATAAAATACCGGATGTTATGCAGCATTGCGGACCCACCCACATTTTCAATAAATAATTATTCTTGAAAACAGGTCCATTCCTGGGGGCATAAGCCTCCCCTTGAATTCTACAACTTTTTACCACAAGGAGTTCACACAGGATTGGGCGAATATCTCGTAACATCAACCATTATTTTTTTAAATTAGTTTTTTTGCCTTTCAATCTTTCTTTTCTTATAGACCAGATAAGTCCTGCCCAATTAGCTATCCACTTGGCTAGGCTTCTGATGACATCTTTCATTTCTGTTTGCTCCAATTTGGCTGTGCATCTGTCTATGGTGAATCATCCTGCCTTTCTTATTAAACACCTAGCATATTTCTCTCCTTAGATTTTTTAAATAGTTTAGCTTCTTTGTGTAAGACCAAGTTTAAACATCATACAATATACAGGGCACATGATACATTGCTCTAAAAACTGGTTTTTAGGTTTGGCATTAATATTCACTTTTTTAAAGAACAATCCTCGTAATACTCCTGGCCATCGAAACTGATTGACAGCTCTCAGTAAACTCTTTCTGTAATCCAATTAATTCTACATTTTGAACAGATTTACCCAGCCAAAATATTCAGTCAATGATCCAGCAGGCTAGTTAAACAAAAAAGGTGATGGTGGGTCCCCAGGCTCTTAATTCCTCTTTGTATTTTGAAATAAGGTCCCTTACCTGTTTGACACTATTCTTTCTTTGATATGAATCTGATCTTTAGTTGAAAATCCTCATCTAAGCTCCGTACATAAGGTGCAAGGATGTTTATCTATATCTACAGAGTTCTAGTTTGAAATAGCTTCACAGTTATTTTGTATGCAATTGAAGTGGGACTTATAGAACGATAATTGTTTTTTTTTGCGTATCTCCTTTGTTTAAAAATTAACATTATATATGTAAATAACCATTGTTTGGGGATAGTTTCTGTTTTAACATCAAATACCAATACGGTATTTGGCCTTATATATCCATACATTTTTCATTAACAAATAAGTTATTTTTTACTTTTTATTGTTTTCTTTAAAAAAAAAAAAAACATTTGAATATTAATTATTTTTTTAAACTAATTTACTCCAAGATGTTTAAATCACCAGTTTCTTGCAGGTAATTTAAAGATTGCAAGTGATGAGCATCTTGATGCACTTCTTTAACACAGCTGGATAGAAGTTTTATTATTTTGAATGAACTTATCATGCAATTAAGTTTTATTACCAAGCTATTAATAGAATTAGATTTATAATCGCATCTTTAATGAGTCTGTCGCCATAAGAAATCTTACTAATTTACAAAAGTTGACATTTTTCGCCTTATAAAACGGTTTTTATTTATTAATGTATTCATTTTTATTTTATTATTCTTGTACACTTTCATCTAGCAAACTAATTGTGTTGGCTACAGTTTTCCTAAAGCCTCTAAAGTCAGAATAGGCGCTTTTACGATTTAATATAATTTCCTACACTGTGGGTTTAGGTTATTGCTTGATAAAATTATTAAGTTCTATTTTTTGAAATCTGCGATCAGTATGTTACTTACTTAACATTATTTTTAATTGATACGTTTTTAATTAAATTTTTGTTCTTTATTAATACAAAATTTATAGTGCCATCAGAGAAACCGACAATAAGATTTTCGTAAAAAAGGTGCTAATCTGGCACCTTTGGAATTTTCCAATTCTGATTTTTGAATACCATTTGGATTTTTTAATTTTTGTGATTCTTTTTTGAAGAAACTTTTTTTTTACTAATATATATGTGGTACGTCCCGAATCGCATTATATCGGTTGGGGCGCGCATAGTTCTCGGTTGGGGGTCATCATTTGCAGCGCTTTTTGATCACTTGCCCTGTTTTTTCCTCAGTCAGGAACACAATGGAATCTCCCTTTCACACCCTTTCAAAACACAATGGAATCTCTGTTAGTGATAAATGATAAACATAAATTAAATAACATTTATATTTTCCTGATTAATGTTCTGAAATTAAGGAAACTCTTAATAGATCAGTGATGTTTTGGATTTATCTTGGGTTATGTGTGTTGGTAAATCATGCGCCTTCCTTACAGGGTGTCCCATTTAAACAGGCCACTTTTGAAATAACTCCTAAACGAAGAAAGATTGCGAAAGTGTATATGACGTTTGTTGAAGTATTTGCGCTCTAGTTTATGGTGGTGTTAAATGTTATTTGATAAAACCAATCAAATAACATTAACACCATTATTCCTTAAACCTGAAATCGGTGATTGAATGTTGCAATTTCCTTTTGACCCCCACTTTTTAGTAGTGTATTGAACACTACTAAAAAAAATGAAGGAAAATGCCGTTAATTTCACTTCAATATTTCAAACCGTTGCCGAGATAGTCAATCATAAAGATTAAATTTTTGTCGTTTTTTTCCTATTTCTTTGTTTCATAAACTAAAATTAAAAGCGGATTTTCTTATTAATTTCTAATAAATAAGAGACTTTAAATGCTGACAACACTTAAAACCTATTTTAGAACCATAAGAGACTTAAAATCAGGTAAAACATCATTAAAACAAAACAATATTCCAGTTCATTAACAAAAATCTATAAAAAAAAATATTTACTATTTATCCAAAATAACCTCCTCGGCTTAACCGGCCCAAGAGCAGTCGCTGCCCAACAGATGACCGTATCATGTCTGCCGGAATTGGTAAGCAGGTTTGGATTAAGTCTTCTCTAAGTGCTTCTGGAGTTGTTGGTTCTCTGACATAAATTTTTTCTTTGAGATATCCCCAAAGAAAAAAATCAAGAGGGGTTAAATCTGGCGATATGGCGAGGAGAAAAGTGAATGAGATGTTCAGTAGCCGCTGGATCGGGAGATAGGGAATTGTAAAAAAGAGTTAACTTCGTATATTTTTGTTTTGTTATATGTACTGTTTGAAACGTTTTGTTCTGCTATTGTTCTGTAGATAAGGGGAATTTTGGTGGATAGGGTTTTGGTAATGCACCTACACTGTGGAAGCAGAGCACTTCCGCGCGCATAAACCATTGTTCCGTCTCCTTTCTGCACTTAGCCCGTCCCAGCTCAAGACCGAAGCCTGTTGCCAGCGGTCCCACAAGGAGGCTTGCAATAAGCCATCATCGCAGAGGCTAAAGTCGGGTGAGCTTGTAAGACGCTTGCTAATCTTCGATTAATCCGCTATCTCAAAACTGATCCGCGATATTAGTTCCTGAAGGAGAATTTGCACCCAGGCTCACTGTACATATTTATTTCCATATGATACTAAGATCACGTCATACACATTCGCAGAATGTGGAACCTCATGAGTAGAATGTAGGACCCCCTAGGGTATAGGGAACCATTGGCGGTTAGCATCTGCACAACTTACAACTAGCCTTTGCATAATGCATAAGTGACTGGAGAATAACGTTGTGCTCTATCTACTCAATGGAAATGCCGTAACTCTTCAGGTTGCTATCAGGAAATAGTAACTTTGTTGAACGTATTTATGAGCGCGAATGGCACAGTTCCAGTGTCTTCGGATCCACACCTCCGACATCCGTGGTAGATAGTGGTGTGCGCCTCGACGGTAATATAAGTAGGCTAGAAGTTTACCCGAATCCGCTTTGCAGTGGCCGGATACGGTGCTGAAGCGTCTGTACTGAGTGGATCCTACATTCTTCTCCAACCACTTATGCAAAGGCGCAAAGGCTAGTTATGAGAACATTCTCACTAACTCACCGCTAGAGTTCTACCCCTAGGTATTCTACATTCTACTCATGTGAATGACGTAATCGTACTGCATCCTTCACGAAGTGGCCCTGTTTCTCCACTAAACTCGGCGGCTCTAGACCTGGACTTCGATAAAAGTGCACAGTGTAAAGAATGTACCGTTGGTTATCTAGGGTGGTGTCCCCGTATATGTCGGCGGAAAATTATCACCTAAATTCAGAAGCAATAAAGTTTTGAGACAAATTATCAGGTATTCTATTCAACTTATCCTGGAGAAAGTAATGCGTGAGGCAAATATCAAGCTAAGTGGCTCAATATTTTACAAGTCTGTGTATGTTTGAGTTTATGAACATGGTAGATATTGTTGGATGGACTTTTGATAACATGAAAGAAGCGCTGCTTAATTTGTCAGGGCAGCAGATAAAGTGAGATTACTTATAAACAAATGTAAGACTAAATAACTGCTTGAATGTTGGAGTAACTACCAACGTTGAAATATCAATTGACGGATACAGTATAGACTATTTTATCTAGATTTTTCATTTTGAATTGTATCCCATTCTCTCATGATATCTTCTAAAGAGCAATAAATAAGCAACCTAGTAAGGATTTCAAAAACTGAATGCCATTATGATATGCGGTCAGTTTAATTCTAAGTAACAAAATTCAAACAATCGCAAAGTGGACCAAAACAATAGAATAATGGAATGGCTCTTTAAATTTGACACGAAAAAGTAAAATAGAACAGAAACATTATGAAAATACAATTTATTTATAAAATATTAAGTTAAATACAAATACATACAAAGTAAAATTCCAGGTACTTATATTGTTAAGTAATACCCAACTTGATAATCAGTTGGTAACCACTTTGTTTATTTATAAATTTAAATAATCTATTCGTGCTCTTCATCTTCATCATACAGTTTGAGATCTTTACCTAAATAACAAACGATGGCATCCAGTAAAACTCCTATCGATGTTAAACCTAAAACAAAACAAAAAAAAAAATATTATCTAATCTATTGAATGAAAAGAGGAAATTTCTCATAGAGGTTTTCTTTATTAGAAAGTTGGTTATTTATTTATTTTTTATTTATTAATTGAAAACCTAGACATAAAATCTTTTTTACATCAACGAGACCACATTCCTATTAATGAATGACTCTAAAGATTACACAATTCTAAGCAATTTTTTACTGAACTTCTTTTAACATAAACGTAATAATTTTATTCGAAAGGAATGTTTTTTTTTATTTATTTAGTTTTATTAAAGTCTTCCAAATATCGTTTCAAATTTTTCCTAGCTTTCTTCTACTACTTACAAGCTGCATAGGTATTCATATTTATTCTAAACGCCGTTTTATCATAGAACCAACAGTTTCCTTTTTTGCCGCAGTTATCATCCCAAATGAGACATGTTGAATCTGGAATTAAGGTTTCATTTAATTATTAATAGATTATTGTTTCAATAAATGTTCATTTAATATTGGGAGAAGTAAATTTCATAATCGATATAAATATCTATAAGGATAGGTTTGCTATGTAGAAATAGTTTTGTAAAAGAGAATTTAAACAAAAAAAAGTAATAAAAATTTTGTGAGTACAATCACTCAATACACGTTACCAGAACTTTTCTATTATTCACTTAAAAACTTTCTTCAATTCTTGATTGCTTTCTTTGTCTTTGGTAATTGAGTTTAAGAAAAAAAACAAATGAAATTACGGGAATGGAAAATAAACATTTATATCGGCCATCGCTGTGACTTTTCCAGGTCATGTTGTGCAGAATAAGTATTACGGGAGATCCGTACATACCAAAAAGCACAGATTACAATGTCTAGAATTCTACATCTCCCATCGATAGTACGCTGCAATTTTTTTAAAAGTGAAGTTTCACAAAATTTTGCAAATAATTTGGAATAATTCAGAAATTTATGGCTCCTGGTCATTCGGCAACAAACGGAATAGCAGAGAGAAATGTTCAGAATTACAAAAAAAAGAAAAAAAAAGAAGCAACATTAATTAAATTTAAAGCATTAATTAAAACATTAATCTGTCACTGCTAGGTAAGTTAAAAGACATACTTCCCCGATACAGATCCATACAATAATGGGAATAGTGGGAAGTCTCTAGGCAGAACTTAACCTCTAAGAATAGTTACATATTAAGTTAGATTTATTTAAATTTCTCATATAGAATCGAAGTTCAACGTATGATTTACGCATTCGACTGTTAAACATGGAAGCCAGACGATAATGCAAGCACGATGTATACAGACATAATCCATGTTGGAAATTTTGGAACCATCATTAGAAAATTCAGAAGTTATATAGTTCACATATACTGACCAACTTCAATTTGTGATGAGCAAATTTCCCCACCTCATTCTAGAGGAAATAAGAAAATCTCATTGATCCCACCAAGATTTAAGAATCAATCACAAGATGAAACCATTTATGGTTCCAAATAGGATAGAAATCCTGGATACGTTAGAAATTCCAGACGACCCCAGTGAGAAAACTCAATTTCTTGTTCAGCGACATTCCGTAGATCATGCAGCCACTACGAAAACATCCCGCGAAACTTACTCAAGTTTCATTTTCTAGATAAAAAATCACTAATCAAATGATGTTTTCTTCATAATATTAAAAGATTACTATATCAATATAAACAATAGTTATGTTTAGCCGTTGTTAATCAAACAAGCAAAATACTGGTTGATAACATCTCATTATATTCTAATGCTTCCAGGTTTTTCACTACATTATATAATTTTCGGTATTTCTCTTTGTTCTGTTAATGCAGTTCTGAGAAAGGACGCCAAAGGTTTCTGAAACGTCGAAAACTTTTAAAGAAAAAAGTTTTTTCTTTGGCCCCAGCCAACTAATATTTTGCTTGTTTGATGAAAAAATTAATGCATCCAAGTTGAACAAAAAAAAAAAAAAAAATTATGTAGAAATGGTATAGATATATTTTTATCTAACCCAATTATCTAAGGCAGTAAATTTCAAAAAGCTCGTAGCCGCTAGATTCTCTAGTTTCTATGAATTGGTCATAAATAAGTTTGAAGCTGCAGATTTAACCGCAGGTACAAATATTTAAATAAATAAAACTATCCTTGACTTGCCTGTGAAGCTATTCTAACCATACTTCCAAATCTGGGAATAAGGGAATAGCTTAGCTTTAGCCTCAACTAAGTCCAAGTTATCATGCCAAGCCTTCAATCATTCTATAGCTTTCAAAGAATAGTTAGTTTTCTGTAAAATTGCAAGTCATAGCAGAGTTCTCGAGCTGGAACCAGCTAATCTTGACCTTTCAAATACCGGATTTCCTTCACTTTATTTTAAAAAGTTCATATGCTGAAAGTTCTGGTTATGTTAACTCTCTAACGAAATTTCTCAATGATATGCCAAAAATTAGATTAGGTTTCAAGCACAATGTATAGCTATCATTTATGTTGAGCTTAAAACTGCCGATAGGGTTGCCTAGTTCATACCTACCAAGCCGGTGCAATTATTGTATAAGTTTATAAATAAGTAGTAATAAACTTAATGCCACTGCAAATTCATTAATTAATAGATATTAATATTATATAATAGATGATTATTAATTTACCAATTATTCCACCAAATAATACTGGTCCTGGTATAAAAGCGAACAGACTAACAAGTAATAGTGCTAAACCTTGAGCAAATGATTTGTCCACACGATTTACGGCCCTATAAAAAATAGTTATTTCAAATGGAGTTACTATTGATTACTATTAAAACTAAATAAATTAATAGAAAAATACTTACCTATAATTGACTAGAATATTTCCAATTTTACCACTACTCCCTAATAGTTGCATTAGACAAGAGATCATGATAAAGTAATAGAAATGATATCCACAAGGAGTGTCACACGGTCCTTCGGTCAGTTCTCCTCTATATGTTGTATATTTATAAATATTAGGATTATTTTCTAAATCCATTATTAATACATTATCATCTGGTATGCAAGTACAATTTGAATATATCTGAAAATAAATATTAATTCGATTATTAACAAATCTACAGAAATTATTTATTTACTCTGATATGAAAGTAAGGATTTGTAAGTCGTCTATTCGAAATTGAGTTTTCATCGGATTTTATTTATTTATTTATTTACATTAACGGGCAACACAACCCTTTTATACATGTGTAATAGCATAAAAATGAAAATGAATTTAATTTAATGAATAAGGTGTTTATTTTTTAGTTTACATATAAAATTAATCAAGGAACAGTAAATACAGTGATTAGTAAATCTTACATGTGTGAGATTCTTTTTTATAGTTGAATGGCAACCAGCGTGGCAAGCACTGTAGAATGTTAATGCCCTTTCCTGCAGGCATACAGGGGCATATTTCAAGTTCTCACAACTACATTCAGAATTACAAACATTATGTACGTCCACACTGTAAATAAGAAATTTTTTATTTCAATTGATTACATGAATAATTTTACCAAATATATTTATAAAATATATATATGTATATATAATTTAATAATAGCAAAGTAAATTACCTATTTGTTAATTTATTATAACCAATAAGATTTGGATCTTCACAGCTAATAAACATATATGTTATTTCGCCAATGATAAAGAAAATACCAACAACTACGTTCCAACCAAGTAGGAATTTTGGTGTCGGTTTGGCTTTGGAAATGATAGCGCCTGATAATATAAAGCCTAATACCATTGACAGTAGTATGGCAGGACCTGTGTAAATAATTTGTAAAATTTATAATTTATGCCCTAATTATAGGTCAATTATCATAGATGGAAGTTAATATTATTTAATTTTACTACTAATGCCAACCAGCTTAATAAATATTTTTAACAGTTTTCTGTAAGTTATTTGTGTATTCTCCCATTTTGGAAACTGATAAACATTATTTATGTTTGCGGTAATAAATGTAGAGCTCTAACTTCTTATTGTTCGCTCGATAGCCGAAGAAGGCCTCTACTCTGGGTACTCCAGATAGAAGGATATTTAGACATAAACCTTTTACATTCTCTCTACTTAGATTGCGACCCAGTTTTCAATTAATATACTTATTTTAAGGTTTGTTAGAGTGGTTATGACTATTAATTACATCGGGAGGAGATCTTCAGTACAGACAGCGGAAATCCTGCATTTATATTTGTTGGAAAAATATAATTAATTATGTATCTACTTCCGTCCCCGTTCACGATAACTAATTTATTATAGTTGGACTTGAGGCCTGTCTAAAAAAAAAAAAAAAAATTCAAACCGTATGTCATATGGCAGTTGCAAGATGCGTAGAATATGTATTTACGTTTTTCACTCCCACCATTCCCAAAGACCGAACTATATATCGATTTTAATTTCACAAATAAAAGCATAAATTTAAGTAAATATATTTTTACAAAACTCTTTCCTCAAAGAATTACTACGCCCTTGCGCAAAATTTAGTTATTAGGCCATCGGTGGGCGTTAAGGAAATTTCACCATCAACAAGAGCAACGATTGGGCAATAAGTACTAAAAGGTTGACGACAACTTCTAATATAGTCGTTAGAATTTTCCCTGGAAAATGCTTCAAATAAAAGTGGTACATAGATATTTTCATGTGTGTAGATAGATTGTTATAGGATTGCACTGCGACCTGAAAGATCTGTTGTGCCCCTTGGAGCCTTCTCAGTGCACTGCCAGCCTCCGAGCAGTGTTCTCTAGCTACAGAAAACACTGTTCATCATCGGACAGAGAGCTCTGGAGAGTTCCAGAGGCTCTTAAGAAGAGAAAATCTAAGGGCAGTAAGCTGGATTCGAACCGGGAACTCCGCGTTGCTAGTTCAGCGCGCTACCACTGGGCTAATCCTTTCCTTCTTCCTAATTAGAAGAAGTCATGCCGCATATTCGGTTAAAGTCGCATATCCGGTTGATGGATTTTGGCCGAAACCTTTTTTCTCAGATTCTATTCTACCTAAACGGAATACCAAGTTTGAACTTCTCGCTCTTTTTTAATGAGATATTTTGCTACCACAAATTCACACAGGCCATTCGCTAAACTTTTTTTCATACTCAGGAAACCTTCACATGTATTTCCGGTGGAAACTCAAGTACAAAAATTTGACACGATCGCAATATACTTTTGGATTCTCTATTTTGCCAGGAATATTCTGTTTATGGTTTCTCTAAAGATGTGATTTCTTGTTTCAATCACAATGTCAAGGATAATTCAAAATGTTATTATAGTAACAAGTTTGAAGAAAATATTATATTAGAAGCTGAGAGATACAGTCAGCGAAAATTGGGGATGTGGTTTCACCTCAGATATGTCTCCTTTGTTATCAAAATATTAAAAAAAAAACACATATATTTATCATTAAAATGACACATAAGGAAATAAATAATAATAATAATGTACAAAGGAAGCTCTCACCAACTGCAATGTTTGCTCTGGCGGAAGATTTATGAAATTGTACTTCTATGTATTTAGTGATGTAAGTAATATAACCTGAAGCTCCTAATACATAAAATACACCGGAGAATATATTAATTACAAGTAGTTTATTCTTCATTAATCTTGTTAATGCAGCTGGAAATTCTAGTAGAAAATAAATAAAGTTACAATTAGAAAATTGAATTGAATAAAATATTTTGAGTTTCTTAAATTCTCAACAGATGAGGAAACCTGGGTTACCTTTTAATGTTGGTGGTTGTTTATTTTGCGGAGATTCCATTGTTAAATTTTCTTTTAATTTTCCATTAGAATTTACATCACCAGATTTGGTAATATTATTTTCAATTTCAATTTTTTCATTAGTAATTTGATTATGTTCCGGTTTTCGCATATGCTTTGGAAACATGGCCAAAAGAAATGAGAAAACAAACATTATTGTTCCTAAACCTAGCCAACCTGAAAATTGAAAGAAACACATGTTTAATAATAATAAATGATAAAATTAGAATTAAAAAAAAAATATATATACTAGTAAAGACACAAAATCTACCTATCCACCATGCACCAATCCATCTTGGGTCTTTCTTCTGTATCAAAGGTGTTGACCAAGGATCTACATAAACGTTCAAACATAGATAGCCGATGAAGAATCCAAGAGAAGGGCCTATAGTTCTTAGAGCTAACGTAAGTCCTAAAAAAATAAAAATAAATAAGTATCTACATATTATTAATGAATTTAGTCAAATAAAAATTAACTTTCAACATACATACAACAGATATTACCTACCTAAAATCATTGGCGTTTTCGTCTTTTTAGTATTATCATCAATATATGTTTGACCAAGTGAATAGTAGAGTGTTGTGCCGATACCAAGAATGAACTGTGATATGAATATTAGAACTGGTGGAAGTGCAGAATAGTCACCCGCGTTACAGTCTTTGGGAGTGCTATCCTCTGAACATAGACCCATTCTCTCTTCTGAAATGATTCAGATCAGATGGTAGATATTAATGTTTACTTTGGATTGGTAAATTTTTTCTAGTATTTATCAATAAATAAATCTTTTTCCTAGTGAATGATATTTTATCAGTTTTTTATTTTATTTTTATGAAAATATCTAAAAAATAGATTTATAATAAGATAATTGGTTTAAACTTAATACATTTTCCGTGTTATAGCAAAATACAAACTGTACAATACTTTGAAAAAATAATTTTTGTGGTTGGTCTTAAGTCCCGGAATAATTGCTGTATATAAAAGTGGGTCATAAGACGAGATTTTCGTATATGGAAATTGAAGTCTTTCTGCCCAAACTGAGTTCATCACAGCTGAGCAGTTGAAATGAAGTTTTGTTAAGATCCCTAATTGCCGAAATATTATCTGCGGTTAATTTCTTTAAATCATAAATATAATTCGGTCTTCAAAAGAAATATAAAAATAAAATAAAAAAATCAGGCATGAATCATTCACATATCTTACTCCAAGTTTTCACCGTTCTAATTGACCTACTTTATTCAGACCTAATTTTTACTAATTTTTTGAGGGCGCATGACCACCCTCCATTCCACCCCACAGAACCTCTCTAAAATCTGTTTTCTCGGGAAAAAGTTCCAAACAAAAGTGATATATCTCTATATTATGTATAGTTAGTATATTAATATAAAAGAATTTGTTGACCGTTGATGAATTAAGAAAAAAAAATTTTTTTTAAAATAATATTAAATTTACATATAGAAAGTCAGAAGATGTGCAGAAAGAATTTTTTAACATACACATTTGTTATATCGCAGAAACATAAAAAGAAAATTAAAAATTACTTGTTTCTTGTCTTAAATCATCTACAGAAAGTGATGAATAGACATGAAAGTGTGTTGAATAGGCAAGTGAAAAGGATTTGTAAGGAAGTTTTTAGGGGTGGGGTAGGTGAAAATTCTAGAAGGTGATGTTTTAAAAAAAAAAAACCGTTATACAATGCTCACTAAATTCATAGTATCATTAGAAAAATTAACAGAAAATTTATTTCTTGATATATATATATATATTATATTCGTATATATCATTTCTAATATATTTCTTTTTTACCTGTTAGTTTCTTTTGCTAATATTTTTGTTTTTTAGAAAAATCAAATTTATAATTCTTTTCCCTAAAATGTTTCGTCAGTGCAGTCTTTGTCTTTGTCATTTTTATTTCTACAATCGTATTCATGTTGGTACATTCTGTTTTTGTAAGTGTTGTGTAGTTTGACCAACATAAACAGCTGAACATTGTGTACAGTCTATCTGGTAAACGAGGTCTGATTGTAATTTGTTCGGAGTAGGATCTTTAAGTTTGCTGTATAACTTGTTAATGGTGTTAGTGCATTTGTGGGCTAAAATGATAGAGCGTCTGAAAAATTTTAGAGATTTTCTCTGACAGTTTGTTAATGCATGTAAAGGAAATGTATTTAGGAGGTTGGTCAACAGAAGTATGAGGAGAATGAGTTATGTTGTTAACGTAATGCCGTTTGTTGGTGAGTGTATGACAGTATTCGTTGAGTGTTCTGTTAATGAGGTGTTGAGGATAGCCATTGTTAGAGAAAATTATAGAAAGTCTTTTTTTATTGTCCTGATGAAATTTGGGATGACTCAAGGAAAAGACGCGTCGGGAAAAAGCTTTAAGAAAATTAATTTTTTGGGAATATGGGTGTTGGGATTTGAAATGAAGGTAACTTCAACATTTTATGTTTTTTGAGTGCCAGTTAGTATTGTTAACATCACGTATAATGGTTAAGTCTAGAAAGTTAATAGTATTGTTGTCTTCTAGTTCGTAAGTAAATCTTCTAGTATATTTAGTTTAACGAAAAACGTTGGGTCATTATGGCAAAAAATCGCTGAAAACTAAAAAAAAAATGTTCAGTAAAATCGCACATTCAGTATACCGATTATCAAACTCGGAATTCTGGCAGTCCATTTACTACTTATCAGTATTACATAAATGAGTCTTAATAATATAAGGAAAAGGCACTTTAGAGGAAAGCCTACCTCAACTCTCTTTAACGGATAAAACAAAAAATGATGCGCAAAAAACAAAAGGAAAACAAGAGAGATAAAAAACCTCTAACACAAAATAAAAATATCATGTGAAAAGCAGAGAAAAAGTAAATAAAATGAATAATGAATGAATGTAACAACAATTTGTATGTAGTACAACCGTAATGAACTTTGATCCCCATCTCTAACGGTTGTTCTTCACCTACTGATAAATTTGTATTTAAACTTTATTATGCACATACTTACTGAGATCTAATGAAGTCTGGTTAATACCATGGCTGTCAATATATTCCTGAGTCAGAGACAATGCTTTTTCACCTGGCCCATAAATAAAATGTGGTAATGCTAGTACAAAACATGACAGCGCTGAACAAGACACTCCCCAGGCTAACCATAATGGTCTGTTTCTTTGGCCGCCAATATAAGATAATAATAATGATAACAATATCTGACTTATTTCATTTCCGCTTAGCATCATTCCTGAAATATTCAAATATTTAAAAATTTAAATAATTTGTTGAACTTAAATCATTTTATCTCTCAATATCTAGGGAAGAGAATAGCTAAGTGGTTAGCGTACTAGGCTCCCACGCGGAGGACCCGGGTTCGAGTCCAGCTGTGCTGCCCTTAGATTTTTTTTTCTAGGAGCCTCTTCAGCTCGCTGTCCGGACAGTGTTGTCGGTAACGAGAGAACACTGTCCGGAGGCCGGCAGTGCACTGAGAAGGCTCCGAGCGCCAATGGACCATAGGTATTGACGCGCCTTAAATTAAAAAAAAAATATAAAAAAGAAGAAAAGTTATATCTTTCATATTATAAGATTTGACGATGAATCCTATTAATTAGTTAGGTTAAAATATTTATCTTAATATATAAAACATACTGTTACAATATTTAGTAGGCATTACTCTTCAATTAATATGATTATAATAACTAAAAATTAACATGATCTCAAAATATGAAGTGTTGATGATTTTATGACATCGCTGGACTAAAAAAATCATAGGATCATTCTTATGGAAGATCACAGCTGAAGGTATATTGAATGACCTAGTAAAGCTTTTCAAATCAAGTCCATGAAAAAGTTTTTGTGGTTGGTTCCGCACAGCTGGAAAGCATCAGAGATATTTTCCGTGCTAGCCTGCTTCTTTTTGTGATGGGCGTTCGCCCATCATCAGGATGGATTTGTCAAACAGTGTGATAACATAGATTTGCACAGAGCAGATTTAGTTGTTACACAGACTCAGCTACTACTATCAACAACTGATTTTGCTCCGTGCAAATGTATGTTATCACACTGACAAATCTATCCTGATGATGGGCGAACGCCCCGAAACCGGTCGATGACCATAAAAAGAAGCAGGCTATCACGGAAATTATCTCTGGTACCATGAAAAAGTCCTTGCTGGAGCGCTGAGTTTGCATCATTAAAGTCAAACCATGATTAGTCAGAGGATTCGAAAACTTACGAGGTTCTGAAGGGGACTTTAATAAATTTTTCATATTAACATAGCAAAAAATCCAAGCCCAAGACCGGGAATCGAACCCTATACTATGCAATACACTTTAGCTTGGCCGAATAATGCTCATGTTTAGAATCATTTACTAAACATAGAAATGACCAAACTTTGAATTCACTTTTGAATTTTTATGGTTGTTGGATATGATTGAATGTTATTCAGAAATCATCATGTGATGTCATTGACCGTAACTAGTAGATATGAAAGATTCAATAGCAAATTTCATTGAGCTTCTGCCTACTAGAAGTAATTAACATTTCTAATAAACGCGTTTTCTAAGCAAACATATATCTTAAAAATACTTCAAAAAATGAAGTCAAGTTAATCAAACAGAATCAACAGGATCAATAGAATTTCTGTGTAATAAATTCAGTGAAAAAAAAAAAACCATACTTTTGTATAGATCGGTAAGTTACCTGTAGTTCGGCTTGGTATACCAAATCTTCTTTCAATAGTGGTCAAAGTAGAGATAATATATACATAGGACATTGCTTGTATCGTGCCGAGAAGACCATATACGACCATGAACGATGTCGGAGTGGCAAATCCTTGCAACCAATTCGGTCTGAAATACTTTCCCAATCCGCAGTCATTTTCACTGAAAAAAAAAATAAATAATAAAACCATTAAATAGTGTTAAATTTCAAATTCTCGCTAGCCAACTTGTATTTAGGTTAGAGAAATTAAACTGAATAAAAATTTCAAGATTAAAACAAAAAAATTGACAATGTTATAATTATTATAATATTAACTGCAATGAAAGTCGTGTGAGTGTTTAACACCAGATTTCAATAATGAAAATGCTTTAAGGGAGGTTATTTGATACAAATCGTGAGGACATCTTCCCGAATGAGTGCCGAACATTTACGAAGACAGTCGGAACCAGTTATTCACATTTTTAATCTATTACTATACTTGAGTTTGTATTTGAGTATTCAATTTCGAATTCAAACTGTGTTAGGTATAAATGTGTAACGTGTGAAAATAGAATTAAGTATTGTTAAAATTAACTCAGCGTGTTTTTTTCTTGACTTTTCTTTACATTTAATCTGTGTAGTTGAAATTATAAAACTTAAAAAAAAAAAACTTTAACATATTTACAAGTGGGATAACCAATAAGCAAGAATTTGTGTTTTATTTTTATATTTACTTCTATTATTTTCTGGGCTGGTTTATAAAAAAATATTTTCAATGTTTTCTCTTTTTCATAAAAAATGATGTTTTTTTTTAACTTATTCATATTATTGAAATAACGAATGATTTTCCGCGTTTTGTGAAATTATTAGAAATGAAGGAATAAATTGAAATTACTTCCCCCTTATATCTCTATATTTCTTCCTTGTATTCTCTGTTGCTTCTAATCCTAAAATCTTTATTTTTTGCAGTTCTCCATTTGTATTTTTATGTAAAAAGAGGCTCCGATTCATAAGCCTTCATTTCCTGTGGCTTAAACGGAAGTTTTGCCCCAATGGTTTCATTGTCCTTTATGTTTTTTTTTTTTTGCTATAACTTTAAAAGAGGCTCTACTTCACTCGCTTGGCTTTCCTTCCTTCAAGGTTTTCACGAGCCATTGTGTGCATGTTTGTGCGTGTGACTCAAACACTTGCATTTTTCTTTTTTAGACTTTAAGTCTTAAATAATGACTTATAGTTTTATATCAAAGTCTTATACAACCTTTGCTTAGTTGTATGTATGTGTATTTTTTCATTATTATTATTATTATTATTATTTAAGTATTTATTTATTTTCTCCTCTCAAATATAGAAAAAGAGGTTACAAACCACATTAATAAAAAATAAAAAGTATTCTTCATTTTAGACCCTCGTTATAGCTGCTGTTCAACCAGACGACAATATTAAAAAAAAAAAAAACACTTCAAATGAAGGAGAAAGGTAAAAAAAAAACCGCTTATCACCAGATTTGATAAGAACAATATTTTCTCTCAGACTTTTGCGGCGTCAACTTGTCGGGAAATACATGTTTTTTTTTCAATGCCATCAAACAGATTTGTTTTCTAATAATGTGATAAACACCCGGAATATTGAGTATTATTTCTAAACACTAACCAACGAGTTTTTTTAATTCTTTTAAGTTATATAACATGGTTTTTAATTAATTATGAAATTAAACTTGATTAACAATTTAAATCTTTATCTTTTTATAAATTATATTATATCATTAAAAGATTCCCCCTTCCCAAAAGAGCCATGAATTCTTTCTTTTTAATTATTTTGTCTTCTATTTAGAAAAATATATTGCCAAGTACCTTAAAGTTTAAGGCAATTATGGGAGTAATAATAAAGCTCATCCATGACCAAATTATTTGCATTGACTTTCCTTCTAAAGCATTATTTTAAATATAGCAAATTTATGAAAAAATTATTAACTGAAAGAACTCCTTTACAAGATGGACTTTTCAATATTTAACAATTTCCTCAAAAATGGCTCAAAAGACTTTTCATTAAAATTGGCATCACCACATTATTTGTAACATTTTTCAAGAAAAATAAACTATAAGAGGTTCAGGGGGAGCTGTGGTTCCCTCTATATGCCACAAACAAATTGTAAATTCACTCATGTTATGGGGAAAAATGGATTTAATACTAATTATAATTATTTTAAAGCAAATTTGTCAAACAGAACTGTGAGCATTGTAGTTTGGTGGTGTAGTGGTTATGAGATTGTACTTCCAACTGAAATTCTCACAGTTCGAGTCTCGCATATGAAAGATTTTTTGTTTATAAAAAATTTTTAAAAAAAAGGGAGGGCAATATTAAATTGCTCTACAAAACACTTGTATTAAGAGTGTATCAACTGTATTTTTTTGCTCTTTGCAAGTCTATGTTATTACACTGTTTAACAAAAACATCCTGATGATGGACGAACGCCCGAAACCGGTCGATGACCACAAAAAGAAGCAGACTATCACGGAAAATATCTCTGATGCTTTCCAGCTCTGCGGAACCAACCACCACAACAACTTCTAACGGTATATCCAGGGCGATATAACTATGGAATTTAACGATAAAATTTGTACTTAGCTCAACTAATTAAGTTAACAACATTTCATACTGCATCAAATTACGTTGTGCGGCACAAAAGATCGACTTTTAATTTGTCTACATATATAAAAATTCAGCATCCTTATGTTTGTGGCCGCAAAACTCGAAACGTAGTCGTGGATTGACTTGAAATTTTTACACAACGTTGCATTTCTATATAAGAGTGTTTATATATACTTTTTACTCCAAAGTTCCCACGGAAACGGGAACTTCTCCGAGCGTTTCGCAAGGTTGGCAGAAATAGACAGACTCAGACGCGTTGCGATGTTGGATCACTCTCTGAACCTCTTTCTCAACTATTTATAAGTACCTCTATTCCGAAGTTTCTCATGGAATCGGCAAATTCCGAGCTAAAATCCATTCAAACGGCCATATTGCGCTAGCCCTTGCTTCTTCAGTATTGCTGCTACGTTGATGGAAGGAGGTAGAATAGCACATTCAGCTCTTGAACTGTCATGACTTAAACAGCCACTTCACAGAAAACCCAACATGTAACATTTCTAAAACATCAAGAATGGGAAAGGTTCTTCGGGCTTGCAAAATCATTGTATGGGTTGAATGTACAATGGCTTATAAGAAGTCATTGGAAGCATTAAACCATACATTGAAAGACTTGCGAAATAATCAGGTTCCATTTGGTGGAGCATTGGTGATACTAGCCGGTGACTTCAGGCAAACGCTTCCAGTGATACCTCGCTCAACACCAGCTGATGAAATGCATGTCTGCTCGAAATATTCAACTCTTTGGAGCACAGCAAAAAAAAAAAAATCATTTAAGAACGAATATGAGAGTTCAACTTCAAAACGATCCAACAGCTGCCATATTTTCAAGACAATTACTCGAACACGGTAACGGCACTGCTCCTACAAATCCGGAAACGGGAAAAATCACCTTCCCATCTAATTTCTGCAATATTGTACATTCAAAAGAAGAATTAGTAGACAAGCAAATTATCAAAATCACGCATGATTAAGCCTAATCTATAATAAAGTTTTTTTCCGGATAATTATACAATAAATAAAATAACGACCAGTTAGCTGGTCTTTATTGTTTCGTTCACTTATTTTATACTAACACGGGTGTTTCTTCTTGTGAAACATCCCAAAGCATCCAAATCGAAAATGGAAATTAAAAACCTTTGTTTATTTTCTTCCATCCAATCATACTTCGGCAGTCTGGGAATTCTGGCCTTTCACTCTTCCTGTTTGAAAAAACATTTCTCTAATCTTTAATTTTAATTTATCTTCAAACATAATAATATGATAAAAATATTCTAAAACAGCTGGAATTTGAGCATATGGAAATTCGTTTCAGTGCAGGACAGTTTATTTAGGACTAAACAGCTGTCTAGAGAATTGAGCTAGGCATTCTAAGATAACACTTTGTGTTTTTATTTGAACTATAATATATATATAAAAAATACGTCGAGTTTTTATAAGTTGAGCTGGTTAAGACTGCAGTTAACTTTCTCTATCTTCCCTAAGACCCCTTTTTTGTATGTGTTATCTCTAGTGAGATTTTGTGTGTTGGAAGTAACATCTACCCTCTAATTTTTTTTTAAAAACATAAATATCAATTTTTAGTCTGTACAGTTTTATTTTGCAATGAGATTTTATCAAAGCTACAGGAACTTAAGTTAGGACTATAGCTAATTTCCCTCCGTGCTGATATTCCGCCATAGCCTGTGGTCTAAGTTCTGTTCACATAGTATCCACATAAAAAATTCTAATTCTTTTGACAGTCTTCAGCATCATCGTAATCCAATCTGTGGGAAATTCTGTGAAATTCTTTTCCAGTTTCTAAATAAAGTCAACGTTAAAAAAATATTAAAACTCATTGCTAAATATTTATGCTAGGAAAGTAAAAAGAAACACTCATACAACTTTCTCTTACTCCAGTTCTCAAAATTATAATTGACAAATGTTATACTTAGTGTATCAAATTTAAAGAAATTCGTCAAAAACTGAAAAACCTGTTCAATAAAAGGGCACTTCCGGTTTACTAATTCTCTTAAATCTCGGAATTTTGACCATCCGTTTATTTCTAATTAATTTTTTTGGATGATAGAATTGTATAATCAACTATGGTAGCACTTTAGAGAAAAACATAACTCCACCCCTCCCCTAAAAGTGCCCTTAAATGAATTTTTCCAGAGAAATGTTTGCAATAAAAGTTGTAGATCTTTGTATGCGTAGTTTATATAAGAAGTTTCAAGAAAATCATCGGCCTAAGCATTTTTGAGAAAATGGCAACAACGTAAAAAAACCAACTAGTAAAGTGGTACTTCGGTTGAGGAATTTTGACAGATACCAACTATCGGATCCCATGGTGATAACTATACGGAATATCAAGTTCAACTTTCTACGATTTTTCTTTTTGAGCTATGCTGTTCACATACATACACACACACACACACACACACACACACCACACCACACACACACCAGACCCATTCGCTAAAAACCACTTTTTTGGACTCAGGGGACCTCAAAACGGATATTTTCGTGAAAACTCATTATCGAAAATTTGACACGTTACAATACTTCCTCTTACTAGGAGTAAGAGAAAGTAAAAAGGAGATATAAACAAGAAGATTAAATTCTAAATGAAGGTTAACTTCTATGAGAACATTTTTGTTTAATGTTTAACAATACATATAAGCCTAGTGAAATTGTAATTTTAAAAATATAGGGGGGCTCATTTTGAAGGAAAAGGTATATGTTTCATTCTTTTACTTTTGTTTTATATTAGTAACACTTAATAATTAGTTTGTAATAATCATCCCTCGCAACTACCTTGTAATTTTAGCTATACAGCTTCTCTCATTGCTTTCGATAATTTTTATAATAAGTTGCAACAATAAAAAGTAACAATAATTGTTGCAATATTAGACGATTGCAGATGAACAGTATGTTGAACAATGTACTGAGGTGTAAAAAAAGTCTTTGGGTTTTTGGCTGTTTTACATTAATGAGTATTAAAAAATAAGATTTACCCGTTTATTCTTCAAAGTGTAATCACGAAAATTCTTTGCAAGTAAAGATTCAATGCAAGCTGCTTTCATCTCCTCTTCCATAATAAAATTTTTCGCTCGCAAAAACTAGATCGTAGTCCGAAAGAAAGAGCGAGGTCTGGGCTACAAGAAGGGTGAGGAAAAAATTCAAACTCCAACTCATTAATTTTTGAGGCAGCCTGACGCGAAGTGTGTGTTCTTACATTATCTTGCTGCAGAACTTTTTCTTCGTTGATTAAAGAGGGGGTACTTTTCGGCCAGAACAGCATGGACCCTATCAAATTGTACTGAATACAGTTCAGATTGCTAGCTCGTTCATCGGGAACCAACTTCGAAATGTATCACTCTTTCAAAATTCCACGACACGCAAAGCATTATCTTTTTCGTAAACATTTCCCTTCGAGGCTCATTAAGAGTTGATTACACAGGCTTAACCCACCGTTTTTGCATATTTGGGTTGTTAAAATATACCCACTTTACATCGCAAGTGACAATTCGCTTTATAAATCGAAAATCACTTACAGTTTTAAGAAGAGTATGACACACTTCAACCCTATGTGCGTTTTTTTTTTTCTTTTATAATTTAAGGCGGGGGAACATTTATGGTCATTGGCGCCCGAAGCCTTCTCAGTGCACTGCTGGCCTCCACACAGTGGAGAACAGTTGTTCTCTTGTTATAGACAACACTGTGCATCATAGGACAGTGAGCTGTACAGGCTTCTGAAATCTGAAATCTACGTAAACTTCGGTGAATGGTGCAAGTCGGTAGGTTCTAAATTTAAAATTTCATTAAAGAACTAGCCGTTGTTGAGGTTCTTAATGGCTGTGATGATCTAGCATCTACATGATCGATCTGTAGAAACAGTCATGCATGATGTTAATGTGTGGATATCCTACACTCGTGGTACGAGTGAACGAAAAGGTCGATTATGTAGAGAGTAGATAGATATATAACTAAGACGTAGATAATTCTTCAATATTGCCCAAATTTTAAAATTTAATTCACCTCATTTTATAATTTTTTTTAAATCAACTAATACGGTAAAAAAACTTGACCTATAACTTGTTACATACTGAAAAGGTGATTGTCACCGTAATCAGTATTTAAATGACCAAACTGCAATATCAACGCTACGAGTTCATTCAACTAAATGAAATAAAAAAAAAAAAAACGCACAAACTTTTGATATGCCATATTATTTGAAATGTTTAAATAATAATTTTATTATAAAATATTAATTAATAATTAATATTTAAATATTCTACTACTATCAGTTGATGAATTAAATCATTTATGGAAAAATTTCATTTTCCTAAAGATAAATATTATCTTTTGTTTAAATACAATATTTTCCAATTAATCTTATTTGTATTAATTAAAAATGTATCATTAGTATTTTTTTTTTTTTTTAATGAATACACATATTTCACTTTCTCAATGATTATTTGCATTTTTTTTATTATCTGAAGTTAACACCTGTTAAAACCATTAATTGTTTTTTTTATTATATACAATATCATCATTTGTGAATAACTATTTGCTCCTTTTTTAACAAGTGTGATTTAAGAATCCTGGCGTGAAAAATTCACACGACTCTCTCTTAATGCAGTTTACAAGGTTTAAGTGATAAATTCTTTTCAAACTTATGATTTTTTTACTAAATGTTCGCTTGTCTTCAACTTTAGAGCCATAATTGGAGAATCTAAATTTAATAAAATTACTTTTTTGAAGAAATCATACACTCCACTTCCCCCCAGAAAACATCAGTAAATGCACTTTCTTTTCTGGAAAGCATCAGAGATATTTTCCGTGATTTCCTGCTACTTTTTCTGGTCAACGACCGGTTTCAGGTATTCGCCCATCATCAGGATGCTTTTTTCAAACAATATGATAACAGAGATTTGCACAAAGCAAATTTAGTTGATACACTAGTTTTTTAAATGTTTTTTATTAGGGCCTAACTAGGTTAAGAGGGGTGGGGGTTGGTACCTGAATGGGAAAACACATGTTTCGGTCTTTAAAGGGGCATATTGTACCATTTAAAAATGGAAACATCCAACACGTGGGGACGACCGTGTAATGGAATCAGATATTAGATGTACTGGAATCGTTTGATGTGTGATTCCTGGAGTAGCAGATGTCTTGAAGAGGGCGGAAGTTAGTTTGAGAGATTTGGAAGTTAGTGCTCGAATTATTAAACGGTTTTTTATATAAAAATAAACTGTATTTTAACAATAATTTAAACGTGATAAATGGTAACTAATAACTATAATAAAATACTTAATAATAAATAGAAGATAAATAGCTGATAATTTAGAATGGTTAAAATAACGAACTAAAGTGCACAACTACGAGAATGATAAGTTGAATATAACTGTGAATTGCCGCTCGTGTATAGTTTGGTCGTAGATGATATAATAATCCTTTCGTCGTATATCATAGGGTTTTTATATACTGTTGTTCACACTCACACCAAGATATCTGTCTTAGTGTGCGGCCTTGTGCGACCTTCGTAGTTTTCTGACCTTTTTTAGTGGCCATAGTTATCGCGGTGCCTGCCTTTTTGATGTGAGAATTGATGAAAAGGCTTTGTGTTTGTTTGGTTGACCGCGGCTGTCGGCGGCCAACAGTGTTACTGTTTTCACCCTTTGTTGATTATTTCTTTGGCGTACATTGCCGATGTCAATGACTTTGCCATGTCATTAGAACCGAAACCGGTTGATGACCACAAAAAGAAGAAGGTTATCATGGAAAATATCTCTGATGCTTTCCAGCTCTGCGGAATCAACCACAACCACAATAAATTTCTATAATACGAATGTTGATTTTGTTGCAACATACGTGTTTCTAAATTAGTAAAGTACATGGAGAAAGCGCCATGAAAGACGCCAGCGACGAATGAAAATCCGTCAGTGTTTTTATGGATATAATCTTAGAAAATTGAAATAACCTCAGTAAAAACGCACTTCCGCTTAATCTATTTTCTTCAAACTCAGAATTACGTCAATATATCTAATTCTAATTAATTTTATTTAGATGATAGAGTTGTACGTATAATAAACTAATATAGCACTATAGAGATAAACATATTCCCAACCTCCCCCCAAAAGCATCCTTAAATGAATTTTCACAGAGAAATGTTTCAAATAAAAGTTGTAGATCCTTAAATGTGTAATTAATAGACGAAGTTTGAAGAAAATCATTGGAATCGTTTTCGAGAAAATCGCAAAAGAATGAAAAATTCCTTCAGTAATGTGGTAATTTTGGTTGAGTAATTTTGACAGGCAAAATCCTGGGTATCACACAAACGGTATGTCAATTTTTGAACTTTCAACGATTTTTCGTTTTTGAGTTATGCTGATCACATACATACAGACACTTACACACACAGAAAGACCATTTTCTAAAAACCAATTTTTTGGACTCAGGGAACCTCAAAACATATATTTCCGGTGAAAACCCGATATCGAAAAATTTACATGATTATAATTCCTATAACTGTAGTTAAAGAAAATAAAATAAAAGTAAAAAGTGGTACTTGTAATAAAAATAATAAATAAATAAATTATTTAATAATAGAAATAAATAATTTTAAAAAATCAGAAATAAAATAAAAAGCATATTTTTAGATATTTGTTGATTAAAGGCTTCGCTTTGACCACCCATATGGCCCTTACCGACCTATTTCGAAGGGACTCGCCCCCTCGTCACACTCAGTGCCCTCATTGAAACACCCATCCATCTTATGACAGATTGCTTGGGTTTTGAGGAAATTAATTCAGCACCCAATATTCCGACCAAAGTTGGAACCGGATGTCTTTGGGATAGTTTACGCTATTTCCCTTTAAGGTTATGGTCCGATTTGGTCGGATTGCAGTGAAACTTAGGTTGGTGATATATTCAAATAGAATATGTAGATTAAGTTCTCTGTGTTGTTTTCTCTATGTGCTATGCTTTTACATTAACACAAATACACATTCAAAACAAACACACAGACTAATTTCTTTGAACCATTTTTCGGTTTCAGGGGACTCAAAATATATAATTTCAGTAAAAATTAACAGTTGGAAAGTTTAAAAAAAAAGCACAATACTTCTACTTTCTGTTGAAAGCGGATGTAACAAATCTATTGAAATGAAGGTATCAGTTCTCTTATTGACAGTAAGAGGAACTGTACAGATCGTATCCAATTTTCAAAGTTTCACTACATATTAAGATATATGTTATGGAAATATATGTTTTGAGGTGTATATGTGTACATGTTGAACAAAACGAACAAAGATCGCAGGAAATTCCAACTTGGTATTCCGTTTAGATAGTACCATCGCAACTTCCGGTAAAATCCATCAAACGAAAGTGCGACTTTACTGCGTTTTTTTTTTTTAGTTTACGTGATTTTCTCAAAAATGGCTGCAATGATTTTCTTCTTCTCATTATTATAAAATATTTCTATCAGAGCAGTATTTACATTCTGTAAAATCTACATACAGTAAACAGTATTTACTAGGCATGGCAAAAGCCGTCTGCCAGAGTTTACTTCTAAATGATCATTTTCTTAACAACACACAAAAAAAGAAAAACCTCTTCTGTAGGAATAATGTAAAATAATGAAATAAAAAATTGATCAACTAAAAGTGAACCATAATATAACAAACGTAAGTAAATAGAAACAGAATAGACAAAATAAAAATAAAAAAGAACAGATAACTAAAATACTGCCTTCTATATAATGCAAAAAATAAATCACTAGAATCTTATAACTCAACACAAGGCATGTGAACCTGAGGATTGAAAGGCAGTCAGTGGAGGACAACGCGCTAACAATCTCACCGGCACTGGGCGTAGAAGAGACCCTAAGAAACGAGTTCTCAAGAAGTGGAACATGTCCTCTTTAAGCCCCAAATTACACATAGCCTACTACTCATTAGTCTGTGCTCTAGACTGAAGCAACGGAATGCAATTTAAGAGTAATAATCCCCCCCCCCTTAACTTGAAGAGGATACTCATGTCCACTAGATTAGATGAGCATTTTCCGTTTTGGGTCCTAAGAATACAGCAAACTCGCCCATTATACTCTTGGGCAGAGTCCAACCATTGGTTTTCTTGAAACATCGTATACTATCTACACAAACAAATGCCTACCATTTTTTATTTGAAACATTTTACTCAGAAAAATGATTTTTCTAAAGTAGTTTTCAAAAACGTTAAGCCTTAAAATTATAATGAGTTGTTTATACGGCAATGGCCAGAAATACCATATCTGGCTAGCAATTGCCGTATAAACATCTTGTTAATGATTTTTCTAAAGTTCTGCAGCAACTTTCCTCTGGAGTCCCACTTCCAGTATCAGTATGGTTCTGTCACCTATATTAGGAACATTGTTAGAATCTTATTTTTTCCAAATTTCACTAAAATCCTTTCCATCTTTTTAAAATAGTGAATAAATTTGAATTGTTGAAATGAAGTGCATATGATAACTAGTATGGGAAAATTACTGAATTAATAAATTGTATGTTTCATAAATGCTACTTTATCAATACTATATTTCGATATGAGATTTATCTATTCCCTCATTAACCCGTTTGACATTTTTATTGTGTATGGCACTAGAAAAATGAACAATAGAAGAAGGGAAGATAGTTTACAAAAATGATAAATATAATACAAAGAAATCAATAATTAGATGGAAAGTTTTCAAGTTAATATAAATAAAGTATATTTCATCGTCAAGGCAGTTAGACTGGCCATCCACTGTTAAAAGAAATAATCTGTTCAATCCGACCTAACGGAAATGGTTCCTACGATTTTCTTTAAAATTGAAATGCTAGCCGTATATTATAAACCCAACACTTTTATTTACAATATTTTATTTTATTTAATGGTATTTAAAACTTGATATGAGAATTCTGGGAAATTTGTGAATTCGCTTGAATTTATATCCCCTTTTAGACATTTTGTGGTGGTTGACAGACGGCGCAGGCATACAGTATAGTAATATACAGATAAAACTTATGCCTTAAACAAGAAGTACCACAAACTTTTCAATCGTAGGGCAGGATATATATATATATAATATATACAATGAAGAACGTTTAACGCTTAACATGAAATCATACTGTGGTCCCGGCAAAACACTGTAATTTCATACATTTTTTTTTTCTTTTAACACGAAACAAATATCGCTTGACACGAAAAGATTTCACTTCTGGGACGAACAAAATACACCTGCTTTCTGCAGTCTCATCGTCACGCAGATTTTTTGGCTTATTACTTTCTCTTACTCCTAGTAAGAGGAAGTATTGTAATCGTGTCAAATTTTCGATATCGAGTTTTCACCGGAAATATCCGTATTGAGGTCCCCTGAGTCCAAAAAAGTGGTTTTTAGCGAATGGTCTGTTGTGTGTGTGTGTGTGGGTGTCTGTGTCTTGTGTGTGTCTCTGTGTGTGTATGTATGTGAACAGCATAGCTCAAAAACGAAAAATCGTAGAAAGTTCAAACTTGATATTACGTTTAGGTATCACCATGGGATCTGACGGTGCGTTATGTGTCAAATTCCTCAACCGGAAGTACCACTTTACTAGTTGTTTTTTTTACGTTTTTGCAATTTTCTCAAAAATGGCTCCGAAGATTTTCTTTAAACTTGGTATATCAACTACACATACAAAGAGCTACAACTTTTATTTGAAACATTTCTCCAGGAAAATTCATTTAAGGGCACTTCTGGGGGAGGGGTGGGGTTAGGTTTTCATCTTAACTGCTGTTTCAGTATATTAGACAATTCTGTCATCTAAATAATGTTAATTAGAATTAAATATGTTGTTGAAATTCCGAGTTTGAAAAAAAATAGATAACCGGAAGTGCGTTTTTACTGAAATATAATTTTCAGTTTTCTGGTATTTTCTCGAAAATGGCTCCAACGATTTTCTTTAAACCAGCGTTGTTAACTATACATATAAAGAGCTACAACTTTTATTTGAAACTTTTCCCCTGATAAATTCATTTAAGGGGACTTTTGGGGGAGGGGGGTTATGTTTTTCTTTAAAATGCTATCACAGTTGATTATACAATTCTGTCATCCAAATTGAAATAACTAGAAATTAATATATGACCCAAATTCCGAGTTTCAAGGAAATTAGTAAACCGGACAGTTTTACTGGACAGTGTTTTCACTTTTCGACGAATTTCATTAAATTTGGTACACTAACTATAAAATTTGTCAATTATAATTTTGAGTACTGGAGTAAGAGAAAGTTGTGTGAGTGTTTCACACCAGATTTTTTTTTTCGTTAGACGGAACAAAATAAACAGTGGCTCAGCCACTATTGCTAAGTTTCCGCTTGTCTTTGAGTAGATAAAAGCACCGCCATTGTCAAAAAAACATTTCAGTCATTTTTTGAATTCGGTGAATTTTTTGTTAAAATCAGCGATTTTTTTTCCGTATTTTATTACATAATCGTATTTTTTAAACGTATTTTTAACAAACCGCTATTTTATCGTTTAACACGAAAAAATTTGTCGGTCCCCTCAGTTTCGTGTTAAACGTTTTTCACTGTAGTATAAATATAATTAATTAAAATTAAATAAGCAGTTTTCTGACTAAATCATATATATAATATATATAAATCAGATATAATATATTTATATATAAATCATTTAGTTTATATATATATATAAACTAGCTCCTTAAAAGTCACTAAATTTATTAATTGTTATTCCTTATTATTAGAAGTAAGTAAATGATTCATTATAAATTTTTCCCTAAAAGTTACAAATATTTGGCTAATTAAAATAATATTCACTAAATCATCGAGTACATTTAAAGTGCAAAATTTTCAAGATTGAGTGCGGTCAAATTGAAATTTATCTCTATTTATATAGATGTTAGATCATTTTTTTTGTGAGCAATGTGTAAACATAATTGGATTATTGATATTAATTTGTTAAATGTGAGTATTGAAGATAAGATAATATTCATGGTGTGAAAGAAGTTACAAAGATTTCTGTAAATGGTTACTGTAAACTATTGATTAAAACCGAGTTGATAATATTCTTACTGAATCAATTATTTTTGATAGAATCTAACAGGTAAATTATCTTTAACTAATTGAGAATTCTAGATTTGCTAAATACATCGCAATGATCGAAAATTTAATATTTTCTCATTTTGTGGCTGTCGAGTTTATAATGGTATTGTAATGTTAACTCAGTTCTACCAACCTAGAATAGCATAACTTAGACATTCCATAATCTCAACCTAACATTACCGACAGAGTTGACGCAAATGATTAATTTCCAAAAAAAAAAAAATCAAACTGTTTTAAAATTGTCTCTTTCGATTACGTAGATATTTAATTATTTTTCAAACTTCATTACAATATTTATATGAATATATATATATAATTTAGTAGGCCGCTGTAAAATTGTAAAAAATTTTACTTATATTGAAAATTCTTTTTTCTTTGATTATAAAATATCGTGTTTATATCATTTATATGATAAATTCTATTTTTGACTTGAAAAAAAGGAAAAAGAAAAAAATAATAAAAAATTTTATCAATGCAAGATGTAACTATCAGCTAGTGCAAGACATGAGTCACTTTCATCATTAAATTGTTGTCCAGAAGATAGAGCCTATATCATATCTAAATAACACTTGAATTCCTACGTCATAAATTCCCATCAGCTCTCGTAATATCCATTTTTTTTCCTTGAAAAGTATTCGCCAATAAAAGTGTTATTGGGGAAAAACAAATTATAAGACTATTTATTTTTGACGGGAATCACAATGTAGCCAGTGTAGCATTAGGAAAATCAATGACTACAGGCAGTGTAACAACTCCCCACAAAGGAAAAGAAAAAAAATAATTCTTCACAGAAGCATTGAGAAGGGACCTTCTTCTGCGCAATGGTCTAGAGGTTGGGTTGAAGTTGCTAGCGTTGGAGGTAAGTTGGAATCACGATTGAGTCAGTTTCACCTCTCGGCTTGGTCATCAAATGATTTTCAGTAGCTGAAAATTCTTCTAGTGCTGTTTGTACTAATTTAGGTGTTATTAGAGGACATTCTTAATAATTCAAAACTGGTTGTATGTTTAGGAACGAGCGTCATGGAAGTGTGTCGCTACTTTTCAAGTTGATTTAAATCTTTACTTATTGGAGCACGAAATAATGCATTCGATGACGATATGTAGCCATCGAAATCGTTATTGTTCAAAGTTTTTCATGTTCGGAGAGTCCATTGAGATGAAAATGATTACGCTACAAGATTTGTCGCCAGTGGAATGATTGCGAAAAGCAACTTGGTCTCCAATCTGAAGTATTCAAAGAAAAACTACCCTTCTTAGAGATGATTGTATCAAGACCATGATTTTCATGTCATTCTTCCAGCATGAAGCTTTTCTGCAGTCTTTTGTGGGTGTCCTTGTTTGATTTCCCAAAGAGCGCCTTAAGTATTGCTGTTTTTACGGTTTGGACATACCGTTCCACCTGTCCATTTTAGATGGATGATAAGTTGGTTTAAGAACATGATGACTTTCGTATTCTTTCAACCATAGTCGGCTGTAGTTCCTACAGTTGTCGATGTTCAAGATTTCTATTTAGGTTGAAATGTTTTATTTTGTACAATGAAGGTTTTGTTTTAATAAAATTGTTTCAAAGGTTATCAGCTAATATTATTAAATTTAAAAGTTAAATGTATACATTTTCATTTTCCTCACAACTAATTCCTTACAAAACTAATCCGTCGCAAAATTTATGGACTCCTTTTGGTTGAAAATGGGAAAAGGGATTATATGTGGCTTATTTTATTGCGAATGAAATGTACCATTATCCAAAATTTTTGTCACCCTTCTACAATCGCGGTATATTGCATTACGTCAATTTTCTTCTTTTTATTTATATATATATTTTTATGCATATGTTAAATAATAATTATGATGAACATAATGCTATAATTAAGAAAACTATTATAATATTAAAAATAGCAATTTGAATATATTTAATTTTCTAGGAGGCACCGCGCAAAACGTTTGCGTAAGGAGCTGCGCTATCTAGAGACGACCCTAGTTGTTTTGGTTAGGTTCGCAAGGCTAGAAAACGTCACAGATTATTTTCCATCATAGCCTCCTTCATTCTGTGGTCATCAACCGGTTTTTTTTCGGTCGTTCGCCCATCATCAGGAGATTGTCTTGGACACAGGCTTTCAAAGAGTAAAAATCAATTTACACTGAGTGTTTATCATAACATTCTTTTTGATGGGCGAACTATTCAATCACCAGAAAAATGGCGATTAAATTTCTTGCCAAAATTCCGAGTTTGAAGAAAATCGATTGAACAAAGATGCGAATTTACTGTTCGGCTTAAAAAAAAAAAAAAAATTCTGCGGTTCTCTCGATAAAGATGGCAACGAGTTACTTTGAACTAGAAATACGTAGATAAATAAATAGTCATAGATTACGAAATAAAATCGTGAGTGCTTAACATCAGATTCGTCTTTAAATCACATATTTTCTGGTAAAAACTAAATTTTAGGAAATTCGACAGGATTGCAATACTTTCCACTTTTTAGCCAACAGTAAGAAACACATAAAAATGAAACATTATTAATTTATATTATATAAAATTACCTGAAGTCTTCTTCATAACTTGGATTCTTTTTCATATTTTGCGGTTCCTTCCACTTCACTTTATCCTCAACTCCTTGGATATTCGATGGTGTAAAATTAATTTGTATATCATTTTTTACAGTTTTATCTAGATTTTTATTAATATAATTTTGTTCATTTTCTTGTATTTGTAACTTTTTATTAGCTTCTTCAATTGGAAGAAATCTACATAATTGTTCCGACATTTTTTATTTTATTTTTTGAACTAAACTAAATTAAATTAAAAAAAAAAGAAAGAGCACATTTGAAAAATTAAAAGATCGAAAAATGGGCAACGGGCGACAACTTAAAAACTATAAAAACGTCCAGCACCATTTGGACAAGTCAAACGAACGGACATATGGACGTACACTGATTAAAATAATCGATTGTATAATATATTTGTTATTGATGCAAAAAATCAATAGCTGCCCACTTCAAAGATAACAACAGATAATTTATCTTTTGAAATTCTTCATAGATTTTCTGAAAGATTTTTTTTTTTCTGTCATAAAAAACTTCGTATTTATCTGTAATTTATTAGTTTATATAAAATTAAAGATGATTTATCTATATTAAAGGCAATCCAATTCTATTGCCTCTTTTTTTTCCAAAAAAAAGGTGTGCCGTATTAATTATTAATTATTAATGTAGAATTTAGAGGAGATGGAATTTTATCTTTAATTATTAACCAAATGCTAAATCTAATTTAAGTGTTTGTCTTTATCTAAAACGTGATCATTTTTGTGAGTTCATGTCTTCGCATGAATAATTATTTTCAAATTTGGATACAGATTAAATGTTTTTTTATATTTTGTTCTATTATTCAATGTAATGTCTCGATGTTTTTTTTTTTCTGTGAGAAATAGCTTAAGGATTACGTCAAATTTTAGGAATTGAGTTTACATCAGAATTGAACGTTTTGTGGTCCAATGAGCCCGTGATATATGTTTTTTGTTCAAATTCAAATTAGACATTCCGTTTGGTTATTACCTTACACATAACGACACGAAATTATCTGACAAAATTTCCGGATTGGCAGTTATAATTTAATAAATGTTTTTTTTTTTCCAGTTTCTTGCAATTTTCTCAAATATCAAAGATTTTCTTTAAATTTTTGTTTGCCAGTTAAACATATGTTGCTTTTTATTGTAGCCATTTTTCTACGAAATTCATTTTTGAGAGATTTCTGGGAGTGCCACTTCAGAATATTGCGTGAGTTTTCTAAATATGTTTTTTATTATTTTTTTTGTTTGTTTTAATTTAAGGCGTGTCATTTGCGTCCGGATCGTTCTCAGTGCACTACCGGCCTACGGACAGTGTTTCTCTCGATACAGACAACACAGACCGTCACCAGACAATGAGCTGTAGAGGCTCCAAGGAAGAAAAAAAATATTAGGGTAAAACATGGTCTCGAACCCGGAATCTCTGCTTTGCCAGTCCAGCACGCTACCACTGAGCTAATCCCTTCCCTTTCAAAAAGAAATTTAGAAATTTCAAGTTTGAATAAAAAAACAACAGGTTATGTGAATTTTCCATTTTTTTTTAATTATGAGCGATTATTTTCAATAAGGACATCATCGGATTCCTACTTTACTTATAAACATTCTTAGATCATTTTTATGCGTAAATTCTTAGCTATAAAATTTATTTAGTTCATGGTGAAAGGTGACTGTAGACTTCTTTTTAAAAAGCCATTTCTTTTGCGTTTCGAAATTTGTATGTTTCTTTTTTTTTTTTTTTATTTTTTTTTTTTACCGAAAATACAGTGAAAAACGTGTAACACGAAACTGAGGGGATTGAAATATTTTTTCGTGTTTTTTGTTTTTGTTTTGTTTTTGGGCAATGAACCCGTGGGGTTATTATGCCCTTTACTGTTCCTTGGGTTAATACGCCAGTTTCCTACTCTACTTGCAGTTTCCACTATCACACTTGCCACGTACACATACATTCACACAGAATAAATACGTTCATACTTAGGCGGTCATCCAGAATAAATACATTCACTCATAATAAATACTTGCATTCATAATAAATACATTCATTCATAATAAAACATTCAGGATAGAATACAGTCATATATTTAAAAGAACTTGTTTGGTTATATATTACTATATAGCTTGAAATGGGCATTGCCCGTATAAATAAATAAATAAATAAATAAAATACGTACATACATACATATATATATATATATATACTGATTGATAGTATCTATTTATTTGGCTTCTGTTACTATATACAATTAAATAAATTAATTTCCTTTAAAAATGTTATTATATCGTCGATTTTATTCTGGTAATTTGTCAAGGCCTCTTTTAGTGTACCGGGAATATTATTTAGTTGTCTAATATGGCGATATACTGGGCATTCCACAATTATATGCTGCACGGTTAAAGCTACATTGCATGCCGTACATGTTGGAGGGTTCTCTCTACACATGAGGTAGCCATGGGTTACCCGGGTGTGGCCGATCCTCAGGCGCGCAACTACCACTTCTTCTCTGCGGTTACCCCGCGATGAGGATTCCCACGCTCCCACAGTTTCTTTGATGCTCCTTAATTTATTATTTGTCACTAATGACCACTCACTCTGCCAACTTTGTTTTATAGACCTTTTAATTTGCTTCACGACATCGATTGGCATGTTCCTTTCCATGGTTACTGTCATATTGGCAGCCTCTCTCGCTGCTCGGTCAGCATCGGTGTTTCCGGAAATTCCCGAGTGTCCGGGTACCCAAACAAATGTAACATATGTTCCTTCTTTATCCATGTTGTAGAGCAAGGTGTGAATGTCCTGGATAATCTGATGTTTCGAATACATGTGCTTTAAGGACAGTAAAGCGCTCATTGAATCAGAGCACACGACAACTCTACCCCGGATACCTTCTACTGCACTTAGGCCCATGTAGATTGCATAGAGTTCAGCTACATATATACTACTTGTAGCAGGTAACCCGAACTTATATCACCTATTTTCAATTACTACTGCGGCACCACAGCCCTGGAGGTCTTTCGATCCATCCGTGTATATTATTTTTGAAGGGTTAATGCGAGCGATCATTTCTAAGAAATATTGTGTCAACACACTTCCCGGATTTTCATTTCTTGGGTATTTTAACAAGGACAGGTCTATTGATATGGGCGGAGTTAACCAAGGTGCTGTCGCTTGTAGTTCAACGTGCGTGCAACGTGTGTAGGCGTTTTTTCGTGTTAAAAGGATGCTTGCGAAAAAACTCACCAATATTTTCGATGTTATAAAAATTTATTAATTCATATTCCTACTAAATTTACACTTGTAGGTAAATACATTGTCAGACTATAATTACCATATATATGCGGTATTGTGTAGGAACAATACACATATATTGTCCAATACATTATATTAGATATATAAATAATTATATGTACATACATATATGTAATCAACAAAAAATATGTAAAATAATAATTTTTTTTTTTTAATTTTTTTTTTGCAATGTTTTTTTGAACATGAAATTGTCGACAAATTGTTCGATATCGTCCGTCGTTTTATTCATTTTGCCATTCAAATGTGCATCTAAATAACTGCGCATCTTTTCATAATGTTCTGCATTTCTGATGCGGAGATTCACCGATTTCGACACAGCCGAATTTGAAAACTAACTGACCACTAAATGGAAATGTTTTGACAATGGCGGTTCCTATACCTACTCAAAGAAAAGCCGAAGCCTAGCAACAGTGGCAGCCATTGTTTGTTTATTTTGTTCGTTCTAACGGAAAAAAAAAAATAAGCCAAAAAATCTGGGTGGCGATGCGACTGCAAAAAACAAGTATATTTTGTTCGTCCGAGAAATGAAAACTTTTCGCGTTTAGCGATATTTGTTTCGTGTTCAAAAAAACAAAAAAAAAAAATGTATGAAATTACATAGTATTTTGTCGGGATCGCAGTATTATTTCGTGTTAATCGATTTTTCATGTTACGCGTTTTCATGTTAAACGTTTATCACTGTATATGTTTTGTGCAGTCCGAATATGAAAAAAAAAGTTTTTTTTGGCGAGTGTGTATGTGTGTGACATCAACAAAATATCTTTGAAAAATGAAAAATCCATGGAAGCTCTGTCTTGGCATTTCGTTTAATTAATTATACCATAATCACTGTAAATTTTATAATCTACTGTTGGACGAAACTATTTTCACATAAAGTTTTTGAAATGATCCAAAAATATCTTTATTTCCTAAATTAATAGGTCTGGCTTAGAATGAATTTTAAACTTATTTATTAGGTTTAACTAGGATGATTTTTTTTTTTATCTTTACAACTTGTTAAGTGATTTACTGCAAATCATAAACTGATAATCACGTACAAAAAATAAATAGTACAACAAATTTGCATTGAATTAATGTAATATTTCTTTGGATCTATCTATATATTATATCAGTGAAGCCAATCCATATTTTCATCAATACAATTAATTAAAATAAAATTTAGATCACATCAAAGGGGTGAAAATTTAAAAGGATTGGTTGTGTGTCCAGTTACGGCCTTTAATTTTAAAAAAATCTATTGTAAAACACTCACATAACTTTCTCTTACACCATTTCTCAAAATTATAATTGACAATCATTTGTGTACCAAATTTAATGAAATTCGCGGAAACTGAAACAAATGTTTAGTAAAAACCACACTTCCGGTTTACTAATTTTCTTGTAACTAGCAGCTATGATAGCAATTTAGAGAAAAACATAACCCCAACCCTCTCCCAAAAGTGCCCTTAAATGAATTTTCCCAGAAAAATGCTTTAAATAAAAATTGTAGATCTTTGTATGTTTAATTTATATACGTAGTTTCAAGAAAATCGTTGGAGCCATTTTTGAGAAAATCGCCAAAAAGTTTAAAAAAAAAAGTAAAAAAAAACTAGTAAAGTGGTACTTCCGGTAAAGGAATTTTGACAGATTACGTACTGTCAGATCCCATGGTGATACCTAAAGGAATATCAAGTTTCAACTTTCTACGGTTTTTCGATTTTGAGCTATGCTATTTACATACATACAAACTCACAGCCAAACACACACACACACACACTCACAGACCATTTTCTAAAAACCACTTTTTTGGACTCAGCGGACCTCAAAACGTGTATTTCCGGTGAAAACTCGATATCGAATTTGACCACGATTACAATACTTCCTCTTACTAGGAATAAGAGAAAGTAAAAATTCTTTTTATGTATTCAATTTTGTATTTATATTTTACCTTCTTCAGCATTTGTTTCATTAATTATGTAATAAAATTTTATCAATTTTTTTTTCATTATGTATATTTATTATCAATTTCCTTAAAAAAAAAAAAAAGAAAGAAAAGAAGAAGAAAAGAAAAAAAAGCACTGCTATAACCAATTAAAATTCTTCTTCACGCCCCAAATTCCTGAAGAGGTTGGCACCCCTGATGCAGAGGGATTAACTACTTTTAGGAGACATTTCTATTTGTAATATAAAAGTTGTCCATCAGATTTATTAGAATTGCAGTGAGGGGAAATTAAGTGATTGTTTCACAGCAGTTTCTTTTAATTAGAATTTATGTTCTGGGCAGCACTACCTGCGTAAAGATGAGAGTATATGACAGATGTCCGCCTTTAAGTGGGTCAGCAAGGTCATCTAGGATGACTAAATAGCATGCTGCTAATTTTTTTATTTTTTTTGTAATATGTTAAAGAAATTGGAGAAGTAAATCTTTTTTTAAATAATTATTATTTATAAATGTAAAATACGGCCATGTTATAATTATAAAGTAATTATAAGCTTATAATTATAAAGTGCTAGTACTTATTAAGCCGTCTTGCTATACACGTGCAAGTGGAAGGACTGTACTATTTTTGTTCCACTGATTTGTAAGTGAAATAAAAATATGAAATGGAAGTAGCAAAATAAACCAGAAACATGTTCTGAATTGTACAAACACACAGACAAGCTACTTTCTATTATTAACCCCAATTCAAATTTTCTCAAAAATTATGAATTTTTTTTTTTTGTTTGTTTCTATTTAATATTATATAAACGCAAGAACCTACACCGTAATAATAATAATAATATAACAATTTTGGGAATTATCCCTGCTCCTCCAGAGCAATGGTGAGCCATCGCTTTCCACGAAAAAAACGTGAAATAAATTTTCAAAAATTTTCTTAAAACTTTAATAGTTAAGAGAAATTGTGTATTGAAATATCATTTTAGAAAACCAGACTGACGTAAGGTTTTTCAAAAAACCGTTTTAAAATTAATTTTTTTGGTAAAATATTTTGAAACATATGTGGTTGTAGGATCTGGGAGTTTTGATCAATAAGTAGCTGCTTCCTATTTCATTTCAGGGGCATTTCACTGCTATCCTGCGCCTACAAAATTTTATCTAATATCCTCTTTAAAAAACTGTCCCCTTATGCTAATAGAGAGATACGCAATTATCAGTCAGGTTTTAGGAAAGGTAAGTCTATAGTGGATCAAATATTTCACCTCCGCATGATAATCGAAAAAGATATTGAATGATGCTAACCCATCATCATTTTAAAAGTGCCTACGATAGCGTCCTACGCCCGAAACTGTAAAGGCTATGGAAGAGATGGAATATACAGTTGAAACTTATCAGACTAGTGCATATGACGATGAAGGATCGATCCTGTTGAGTTCGGATTCAATCTGATTTATCCCCTGAATTTGCTACAAACAAAGGGCTGAGGCAGAGGGATGCTCTCGCCTGCCTCCTTTTTAACCTAGCCCTAAAGCAGGTAATAAGGGATTCAGATATACATGGAGTCATATACAATAAACAGTCCAATTGCTGGCTTATGCGGACGATGTGGATATCATAGCTCGTACCCTTCCTGCGTTAAAGAATGCCTTCCTCTCTCTACAAAAAG
Organism: Triatoma infestans; assembly: GCA_011037195.1. Classification (NCBI taxonomy): domain Eukaryota; kingdom Metazoa; phylum Arthropoda; class Insecta; order Hemiptera; family Reduviidae; genus Triatoma; species Triatoma infestans. The sequence goes on from JAAEAF010007313.1 coordinate 49,959, forward strand.
CAGCTTTATCAATGGGACTGATTGTAAACGAGGAAAAAACGAAGTATATGTACGTTGGGGGAGGCACCAGTCCTCCGGGAGAGAATTAGCAAATCGGTTCGTATGTCTTCCAGAGAGTTAACGAATTTAACTACCTTGGCTCCCAAGTTAATTCCATTAATAGCATCTCGCAGGAGATCAATAAAAGAATTACAGCCGCAAATAGATGCTACATTGGCCTCATGAAATATATGAAGTTCAATCTGATATCCAGGCAAACCAAAATTAGACTCTACAAAACGCTCACTCTTACAGTCCTAACGTATGCTTCTCAAACCTGGACCATTCTTAAGACAGATGAAAAAACCTCCTTATTTTCGAAAGGAATTCTCCTAAAAATTTTTGGTCCAATTAAAGAAGGTAATTTATGGAGAAGAAGAAAGAGTAGGGAGTTGTATGAATTATATGGAGAAGCAGATATAGTGAAGAAGATTAGGCTAAACAGATTGAGCTAGGCGGGCCACGTAATTAGAATAGAACAAGATAAAGTGCCAAGGAAAATTCTGGAAGGAGAAGTGGGCACAACAAGAAAG
>JAAEAF010007314.1:0-18141 GCA_011037195.1 Triatoma infestans
TGCAATTACTTCTTTCAATTTGACGCTCTCAATTACAATTACTTCTTGTCGCTATGTAATTCTAATCACAATTACAATTACTAGTAATTCAATTACATGTACTTGTAGTTGCAGTAATAGAAATACAAATACAAAAAAAATTGAGTAATTGAACAAAAGTAAACTCTGCCACATTTCCACTCAGTAATCTCTTGGGTTAAATAAATTTGATCTCCCAGTTATCACTAACAATTGGCAAAAATTTCAAGAGAATTTAGTCTCTCAAATTTTGTACCAAAGAGATTAAAAAACTGTATCAAAAAAAATTGTAGAAGCTTGAAATTTTTTATCAAATGATGAATTCTAATTGGGAGAACAAATTTTTTTGACCCAAGAGATTGGCCAAAACATAGACAAGAGCGTAGACAAGGCCAGGTTTCCTAAAGATTCATTTGGTGGATCGACGATCTCTAAATTTAGGCTCCTGAGAAGGAGAAGGCTTCTGCACTGAGAAGGCTCCGGGAGCCAATGACCATAGATGTTGCGCGCCCTAAATTAAAAAAAAAAGAAGTATTTAACAATAAATATTTCTCAGTAGAAATTACATTGTTAATGTAAGTAAATTTATTTCTTATGAGTCAGAATTTAATAAATAAAAATAATTTCCTAACATATGATTTTTTTCCTCTTTTTTTTTTACCGTTGACTAATATCTAATTACTTTTTTTAGTGCCATTTCGGCGTTAATAATTGCAATTACTTGGAATAGCAGAAGTACAATTACGTAATTGTATTGGTAACTGAATTACTTTGGCTCAACCAGTAATTGTAATTGTGTACCACATGTAATTGTAATTATTTTTCTGCAATTCAAATTACAGTGATTGGTAAATAATCGTAACTGCAATTGAAATTACGTTTTGCCCCCTTCTGCTTATTGTGCCCTAATTAATTAGATTAAAACTTGCTGCAATTTTTCGTTTTTGAAATATTTCGTTCACATACACTCACAAACAGACTAAAAATATTATTTTCATATTAACGGCTAAAAATATTATTTCCATATTCATTGGCCCTTCAAAACATGTACTTCCGGGTGAAAACTCAATTTTGAAAATCTGATACGATCGTAACACTTCCTCTTAGTTCGAGTAAGAGAAGTAAAAAGAAAAAACTTATTTTCTCTGAAATATGGAAAAATAAACCATACTGGGAAAGTTCAACTCTAAATATATAACAATAAATTCGGCCCCCTTCCTATCGGAGAAAAATATATTTACAATTTACAACGAAAAGTCACGCCAAAAACACATTCGTAGAATGAATACGGCACAAGTTAAATTAAATAGACTTCTTTCAATAAACGTCCTTGCGGTGTTTTGTAAGAACATAACGCCCGATATTGCGGCAACTTTTTAAAGGTCTTCGTTTTGTTTATTGGCACTGTGTGGGGGGTTGGGGGAGGATTAGTGAGTGGCTGCACAATATGCTGGGCATTATCACGAATACTTTCAGTGTAAATTTATATTGCACCATTACATAAATTAAAACATAGAGAGCAGTACAAAAGAATATTGTTAATTATTAAATAGTTTTATAGTTAGCCATATTTAGAACTGTACTGTAGAGTAATCATCTTGCAAACACTAATATTTATCAGTTAATTGATATTTGGCGTAATAATCACCAAGTAACTGATAAAAAGTCTAGAGATGAGAAAAAAAAAATCTGGTGTGACAACCATAACTTTCTCTTATTGCAGTTTTCAAAATTGTTATGACAAATTAAGAGTTTGTGTACCAAATTTGATGAAATTCGTTAGAGTCCGTCGAAAACTGAAAAAATGTTTAAAAGCGCACTTCCAGTTTACTAATTTTCTAGAAACTCGGCATTTTGGCCATCCACTGATTTCTAATTAATTTGGTTTGGATGGTAGAATTGTATAATCGTCTATGATAGCACTTTACAGGAAAACATAAGCCCACGCCTGCACCAAAATCTCCCTTAAATGACTTCACCAGGAGAAATGTTTCAAATAAATGTTGTAGCTCTTTGTATGTGTAGTTCACGTACCTAGTTTCAAGAAAATCGTTGGAGCCGTTTTAGAGAAGAAAATACCGGAAAACTGAAAAATACATTTCAGTCAAAACCCACTTCCGGTCATCCGATTTCTTCAAATTCGCAATTTCAACAACATATTTAATTCCAATTAACATTATTTAGATGACAGAATTGTCTAATAAATTGAAATAGCACTTTACATGGAAACCTAACCCCACTCCTCCCCCAAAAGTGCCCTTAAATGAATTTTTACAGAGAAATGTTTCAAATAAAAGTTGTAGAATTTTGCAAGAGTAGTTGATATATAAATTTGAAGAAAATCGTCGGAGCTATTTTTGAGAAAATCGTAAAAAAGTAAAAAAAAAAAAAAAAAACTAGTAAGTGGTACTTCCGGTTGAGGAATTTTGACAGTTAACGTACTGTCAGATCCCATGATGATACCTAAACAACTTTTTACTGTTTTTCGTTTTTGAGCTATGCTGTTCACAAATACACTCACACACACATAGACCATTTGCTAAAAACCACTGGTTTGGATTCAGGGGACCTCAAAACGGATATTTCCGGTGAAAACTCGATATCGAAAATATGACCCGATTACAATAGTTCCTCTTACTAGGAGCAAGGGAAAGTAAAAAAACTTTGGTGTGAAACACTCACACGAACTTTCTCTTGCTGAGTTTACAAATTGACAAAGTTTCGTCAAACTTATAATTGTCTACATAATGGCTGTCTTCACTTCTATATCAATGGGAGAATCTAAATTTAATAAAATTACTTTTTTTGAAGAAAGCTAACCTCCTCCCCCCGCCATGAATACTAGTAATGTTGCACTTCCGGTTGATGGATTTTGATGGAAAACTTCGTGTTCGATAGCGGCGATAGTACACATAACGGAAGTCGGTCCTAAGTGAACGTTTCTTCAGTTTTTCACACAATTTTCTCGAGAAAAAAAATCTTTCTGTTTCTTTCCGTGACGCTAACTGCAACAGAGAATTCCTAAATGTTTGGAACATTTTTTTTTTCCGCAAACATTAATTTCAGGAGGAGGGTTGTGGGTGGAATGTAAAAGTAGACCTAAATTTCAATTTCTGTTTAGTTTTGCTATAAACTGATAGGCGACCGTTTACAGTAACGTTGTCTCATTTCAAATTGTAGAAGTTGTTGGCCGTTAGAAATGATCTGATGTATCTCTTAGTTGGCTGATCGGCCGGGAGGTATCATAAGAAAAACACTACAAAAAAATTTTTAAAGTGTTTTTTATTAATGGCCCGACGTTTCGACAAACATTGTTTGTCTTCTTCAGGGCTATCTTGTAAATACAGAATTTGTATGCCCTATTACTTGCTACATGTTCAATTATGAGTGTGACTTTACACTCATAGACCACAGTCATAATTGAACATGTAGCAAGTAATAGAGCATACAAATTCTGTATTTACAAGATAGCCCCTGAAGAAGACAAACAATGTTTGTCGAAACGTCGGGCCATATAAAAATTTTTTTTAGTGTTTTTCTTATGATCCCTCCCGGCCGATCAGCCAACTAAGAGATACATCAGATCAGGTTGTCTCATTTAGGTAAACCTTGTAATCCTAAAAACTAATAGCTAAATCTAATAACTAAATCATCCAAACAAAATTTCTATTCGAATTTTAATAAAATTGCAATTAGAGAAAGTCATGTGAATGTTTGAGAACAGATTTTTTTTTTATCTCAAAAACGAAAAATCGCAGGAAGCTGGAATATGGTATATTCCGTTTGGGCACTACCACCGCATCCGTTACGAAGGTTTCGAAGAAAATCAACATTAACGCCGGAAGTGCGACATTATTGATTTTTTTCAGTTTTTCGAAAACGGTTTCGACGATATTCTTGAAACGCGTTCTACCTATTAGACAAATATCTCCCACTCTTAGCTGAAATATTTTCTCAGAAAAATTGATTTATTTAGAGGGGGTTCAGCTTCCCCCCCCTGCAATGTAGAATGGCCCTGTTACCTATACAATATACATTAGAAACATGCCAGAATTCCTAATTAGAAGAAAATCCGTTAATTGGAGGTTTGATTTTACAGATTAGATTTTTTGAGGTTTTTGGAATATTATCAAAAACGACCCAGACAAAATTGTTTTCAGGTTGTTCTGAGGAATATGTCACGTCAAAATTCCAATGTGTTTTCTTCAATATTATTGACGCTCTCTACAATGTTAAGTAATCATTCTCTTAACTGCCTCTGTTAGTAGGTTGGCAACCCAACCCCTACTATCTGTATATTTATGTTAAGCTATTAATATGAACATAATTTGAAATTTAAAGAAAATTTGTCATTTTATATTTACAACTGAATTAAGAGGAGTGTGAGAAAGTATTGTCAGTCGTGTAAGAGAAATAATTCGAAAATTTGAAATTTGACACAATGGTTGAACTTGGCTCTTAATAGGACTACCTAAGAGAAAATAAAATAAAAAATATTAACTGTCCAGACAAAGTATCACAATTTCATTTATACATATGGAACGGATTACAATTTTAAACTAGGCTTAAATACGGACCCAGCTATTAAAGATCAAAAAGGGGGAGGTGGCAAAAGGTCAAGGCCAGCCTTAAATAACTATAGTAATTTAAGTTTCTCTGTACACAAAATGTTTAAAGCTGGCAAAGAGTACTTAACACTGCAGAGTAAAAAAGATGTTTTGCTCATTTCAAGGTTGATAAGCCTTCATTTAGTAGCCAGAATTGTTATCACAACGTTGATCAAGCAGCCGCTGCTCATTAATCTCCAATAAAACTTGAGACGACAATATGAGTTAGACGCCTGAACATCAAAGATATAATATATCCACAAGAAAAACTCGTAATTTCAACTTCCTTTTTCGGAAAAATATTTCAAATAAAATTGTAAATAATAAAAGGTTTACATTATAAACAGTAAGGATTCAAAGTTTTAAAGAAACCTACTTGGGGAAGTTGTTTTCAAGAAAATCGCCCCACCCCACAGAAAATCGCCCTACCCCACAGAAATCGTCTTACCCCACAGAAAATCGCCCCACCCTAATCGCACCCCATAGAAAATCGCCCTACCCCACAAAAATCGCCCTACTCCACAGAAAATCGCCCTACCCCACAGAAAAAACCTATTTTGTAGAAATGTATTTCCGGTTAACTGATTTTTCTGGAATAATTCTATCGCCGGCATTTAATGTTCGTTAAAATATATAATCGTAGGTGGTCGAACCGCTGTATTGAAGTGGCACTTTTGTAGAAAACTTAAAGACGCAGCTTTCCCGAATTTCCCTATAATTTTTATTCAAAAAATTGTAGTCTAGAAGAGAGCGCCAATAATATTGAACAAACAACTTTTGAAGTTTAATGTCGCAGATTCCTCAGAACTACAAATAAAAATGATAGGTTTATATATGAGCAATTACCAATATCAATATTTAAATTGTTTATGCCCCGCCGTTTTTGTAGAAAATCCCCCCCCCCCTCAAAAAAAATACTCGAAAACCAATTCTGTAAAGTCGCACTTCTCTTTAACCGATTTTCTTTAAATTTTAGAAACCTACCAATAATTCTAATGTATTATGTAGACAGTGCTGAAGGGATATTTCAAAAGTAAGCTTAACGTTATTGCTCCCCTAAGATCTCTCGCGGAAAAAAGATAATGTTCCAAGGAAAATGTTTCAAATCTAACTGAGAGCCATTTATATGCGATGTTTGAAAAACGGGAATTCAGAAAAGTCGACTTCTGGTGATGATTGATTTTGACCGAAATGATTCGGTTTAGCTACTGAGAATATTTTTCCTTTCTGTGATAATCATCCGCTAAAATTTTTTTTTTGTTCATGTCCAGGGAACCTCAAAACATGTATTAACGGTGACAATTCTTCTTTCCCGAAAATTTAACACATCGCAATACTTCATCGCAGTACTAGGATTAAGAGAAAGTAAAAAGAAAATAGGCTTAACGGTATGGCTTAGAATATGGTCGACTTGTTAAACCAGTATACATTAAACAACAAAGTAATTACCTTGAACCAGAGCAAACCTTGGCACCTGTGCCTTGATGCTTGGCAACGATTCAAATCCAGTGTTTCTTTTTTTTCGGCAAAGAAATGTAACGTTTCAAGTTGTCACTGATAGTTGACAGAACCGGTAGGGCAGGAAACAGGTGTGGATCACTAAATCACCAGTGTGTGTTTTTTTTTTTAAAAAAAAGACAAAGAATGGACTAACTGGTGTTTCACATAATTGGGTGCCGAGCAAGGAACACACTCTCTCTCACATTACGATCTCACCACTGGCATAGCCATGGTCACTACCCGTGCAGGCAGTATCACTATACCACAATCACTATACTTCCTGTCTCGCGATAATAGCAAATGAACAGCACACAAAATTGACTTTAAACGGCTTCTGAAAGTGGTGCGGCTACTGCCTTCCACCCTGGAGACAAATATCTACCGAGTTTGACAAATAAAAACAGAACTAGGATGGCCCGTGGAGAGAGGGAAAGGCGGCAGACGAGATAGTAAGTGAAAGAGCAAGAACGGGGCCAACAGGAGGGCGGCAACTATGACGCTGACTGTAACGATGTGAAAGACGGTCGGTGGTTGAAATATTATTATTTAATACCAGCTGTGACGTCACACACACACACACACACACACACACACATATACACATATATCAGTGACAGGTCACCCTCTCCCCTTAGGGTGGTACTTTATTCTAAAAGTCGGATAGGGGCCATCACTTCACCATAATAAATAATTCAAGCTAACCTCCTTTAACTCTAAGACGGCCAAACTAGATATTTTGTGACTAAAACAGCAAAATCTAAAATTAATAACACGAATAAAAGCAGAGACACTGACCTCATGAAGAAAGTGATTGCAATGTTTCTAAGGAAAGTGATTACGCGCAATCTAAGTTGCTTCACTAAAATATAATAAGAATTATACATGCGAAGAAAATTTGTCACTTCAGAAATTCCAATCAGAGAAAGTAATGTGAGTGTTTCACATCAGGTTTTTTTTTTTCTTAATTTGGAATACTAACTGCACAGACACAAACCTATCAGCTTTATTTGAAACCAGTCCATCTAATGTTGTTATTGACCTCCGTCCCAAAATGTCCATGTGGCTTACATATTTATGCTATGTAAAATAGATGTGTAAGAAATTATACTTTCATAGAACGCAATCTGGTAGTATGAAACCTTGAACTTTGTAAAAGCTCTCGGTTGTAACTATTTTAACATTTGAAATTACAATTATTAATTTAAAATTAAAAATCTGGTGTGAACCACTCACACAACTTTCTCTTACTCCTGTTCTCAAAATTATGATTGACAAATGTTATAGTTTGTGTACCAAATATAACGAAATTCGTCGAAAACTGAAAAAGCTGTTCAGTAAAAGCGCATTTCCGGCTTACGAATTTTCTTAAAACTTGGAATTTTGGCCATCTATTTATTTCTAATTAATTTTGTTTGCATGATAGAATTGTATAATCAACTATGATACCACTTTAGGGGCAGCTGTAACCCCACCCTCTCCCCTAAAAGTGCCCTTAAATGAATTTTTCCAGAGAAATGTCTTAAATAAAAGATGTAGATCTTTACATTTTTACTTTGTATACGAAGTTTCAAGAAAATAGTCGGAGCTATTTTTGAGAAAATCGCGAAAAAATGAAAAAATAATTTAGTAAAGTGTTAAAACAAACGCACTTCCGGTTATCCGATTTTTTTTAAACTCGGAATTTCAATAATATATTTGATTCTAATTAACATTATTTAAATGACAGAATTCTCTAATAAACTGAAATAGCAGTTAAGAAGAAAACCTAACCCCACCCCTCCCTAGGAAGCTGCCCTAAATGATTTTCCTTAGAGAAAGTTTCAAATAAAAGTTGTAGCTCATTGTATATGTAGTTGATATAACCAAGTTTAAAGAAAATCTTCGGAGCCATTTTTGAGCAAATCGCAAAAAACGTAAAAAAAAACACTAGTAAAGTGGTAGTTCCGGTTGAGGAATATTGACAGATAACGCACCGTCAGATCCCATGGTGATACCTAAACGTAATATCAAGTTTGAACTTTCTACGATTTTTCGTTTTTGAGCTATGCTGTTCACATACATAGACACACACAGACACACACACACAACACATACACAGCACACAGAATAAGAGAAAGATGGCGACAAATGATGATGTGTTGTTCGAATGCGCGTTAAATTTATTAAAAAATGTTACTTTAGAAAGTGGTAACCTTCGTAAAGATTTGAAAAAGAACATTTCTAGTGCTATTAAAGATCTTAACAAAGTGTTTAATAATCTAAAAAGTGAGATAGAATCAATACAAACATTAAGAGTGCAGCAATGCCGCAACACCAAACATAACCTACGCTCAAGTGACCAAGCTACCACCAACTAGGATAAATTCTCATGATAAGGTAAAACCTATTATTCTGCTTTAATTTCAAATGAAAAAATTAAAAATAGTGAGGAAATAAGAAATACAATTAAAGCTAAAATAGATCCATCTAAGTTGAAGCTAGGGATAACAGCATTGAAAAGTTTACCTAATGGTAAGGTTATACTGAAATCAAACAAAATAAATGACATAGACAGCGTTTGTGATGAAATAAAAAAAATTGAAAATTTTAAAGCCACACCAATTAAAAAACTAAATCCCCGTTTAATTATACTTAATATTCCCGAAGAAATAACCAAGGAAAATTCTGTTCAAATAATTAAAGATCAAAATTCTGAATTATTTACTGATTCATCAGATAACATTGAAGTTAAATTCATAATAAACAATAAAAAGACTAGTGCTCGACATTTAATTATAGAAGTAAACCCTTCCTTAAGAAAAAAGATCCTGGAATATAAACTAAAACTGATGTGGAATGTATGTCGTGCCGAAGATTATGTGTCCATTTTAAGGTGCTTCACGTGCAGTAAATTTAATCACACCATTGCTCAATGCCGAGGCACCTCTGCGTGCCCTTTATGCGCTGGCAATCACTTGCTTAAAGAATGTACAATTGATAAAAACTATAAGACATCCTATAAATGTATAAATTGTGAACAATTTAACAAATACTGCCCAAACAATAGGAAGGTTGATTCGAATCACAGTGCCTTAGACAAACGGTGTCCCTCCTATCTCAACAGTATTATTAGACATAAACAAAATATTAACTATGAACAGTAAAAATATTGGTTCTTATTACAAAGTGAAACAAACCAATTTAAATTGTTTACAAATAAACTTGCAGAAATCGTATAAAGCCACGCTAAACCTTTGTGATTTTGTATTACAGAGGAATATAGATATAATTTTTGCACAGAACCATATAACTCAAACAATAGTGTAGCCGGATTTCCGACTACTTACAGAATTTTACAAAAAGGCGTTGGCAAAAAGAGGGCAGCAATAATAGTTGTAAATAGTAAAATAGATGTAATTATGTGTTCACAAGCATCCAACGAAGACATGGTATTAGCAGAATTCATAATTGGTGGAGGTTCAATAAAATTTTGGGCTGCTAGTATATATCTGCAACATGATATTGATATAGATGAGCAATTGTCAGCTATAGACACATTGAGTGCGTATGTGAGACCAGGCGATAGTTGCCTTCTAGCCATGGATAGTAACGCTCGCTCAGTATCTTGGTTTGATCGCCTTACTGACTCTAGAGGGAGTTCTCTTGAAATTTTCTTGGCCACGAAATTTCTTTTCATACTAAATGAAGACGAGGGAAGACCTACTTTTGAAACTCTAAATGGGTCTAGTAATATAGATCTCACTGTCGTTAATGAGCAACTGTTAAAGTTTGTATCCGAATGGACTATTGAAACAGAAGAGAGTGCGTCAGACCATAATTATATAACATTTCAGATTAGCAAAAATTGCAAACCAAATTGTGAAAGCAGTAATTCAGCGTACACTTTTAATGTTTTTAAGGCGGATTGGGAACTCTTCGAAACCAGACTAAAATTTTATTTAACACACATCTATCTGCCTTTACATAAAAATAACGCAATGCTCTTTAGCGAGCTTGATTTAATTAGAAAAATCCAATTGCATCCAGAATTGGAGAGACAAATCGAAATCATATTCTTGGCAGTAAGAAAAGCTTGCTTGGACTCTATCCCAAAGGTGAGAAAACGCAATAGGTCCGATCAAACATCTGTACCCTGGTGGACCAGAGAGCTGACAATCATGAGGAGAGAGGTCAATCATAAACGAAGACGTTATCAGCGCACTACAAAGGACCCAGAGATACGTGAGCAGCTAAAACGCGAATATTACACGCTAAAGCATGAGTATAAAATGAAACTTAAGGGAGCAAAAATGGATTCCTGGAAGGATTTCTGTCTTAATACAAATAAGAGCAATCCATGGGGAATAGCGTACAAAGCTGCTGCAGGCAAAGTTAAGCCCGCTAGTTTTCTCTCAACGGTACAAAAACCCAATGGTTGTTACACGACCGATTTGCAAGACACTTTGGAAATTCTTATGGCTAAATTCATTCCGAAGGATACAGAATCAGAGGATGAGAAAGTGCATTCTGAAATGAGACAATCAGTACACAAAGAAATCAATACTAACAACGATATTCCATTCTCTATGGCTGAGATAAGAACAGCGTTATTAAAATCCCACCCACATAAGGCTCCTGGGGAGGATGGCATCACTAACTACATTCTTCAGAAAGTTTTCCAGTGTGTCCCCCAATTAATAACAGCAATATACAACGAATGCTTATCTAGAGGAGTATTTCCAAAATTCTGGAAATCTTCAAAGGTGGTGCCTATTTTAAAGCCAGGAAAGAAAAAGATTGAAACTGCAGATAAATATCGCCCAATATGTCTTCTGCCCACTGCCGGTAAACTATTAGAAAGGCTAATGATTGATCGTATCATGCACTTCCTTAATCGAGAAAATATTCTCAGTAATAAACAATACGGTTTTAAACCTCAATCTAGCACTATTGACGCATTGTTGGCTGTTAAGGACTTCGTTGAATCAGGGTTAAATTGCAGAATGCAGGTTTTATTGATTTCCTTAGATGTTAAGGGAGCGTTTGACGCCGCATGGTGGCCGGCAATTCTCTGGCAACTTCGAATGTATAATTGCCCTAAAAATCTGTATACACTGGCAGCAAACTACTTTTCTACTAGGACAGCAATTCTAAAACTAGAAACTTGTGAAGTTAAAAAACAAGTTACCAAGGGATGTCCTCAGGGCTCCTGTAGCGGACCAGGTTTTTGGACTATACAGTTTGATTCTTTATTAAAAATGAACTATCCTCCAAATAGCACCGCCGTGGCATTTGCAGACGACTACCTCTTAATGGTGGCCAGCAGAGATATAATAGAATTAGAATTCAAAGCCAATGAAATTCTGAAACAAATATCTGATTGGGCGTCAATTAATAAAATTAATTTTAGCCAGGAAAAATCATGTGTGCTTTATGTGGCACGAAGAAGAAGAATGGCTGACTTGTGTCTGAAAGTAAATAACTTTCAGTTACAAGTAGTGGAAGAGATGAAATATCTTGGTATTACTTTAAATAGTGCATGGAACTGGAACTCCACCATTAAAGCAGTGGCAAATAAATGTATGGGTTTCGTGAACATATTGTCAAGAGTAGCAAAAGTCCATTGGGGCTTGGGCCAGGATGCACTGCATGTGATATATGAAGGAGCCTTCTTGCCAATGATTTTATATGGAATTATTATATGGTTAGATGGCCTAGGTACAGCCTACAATAGAAAGATGTTAAATAGTGTCCAACGGGTAATGGCTATTCGACTAATAAGAGGCTATAGGACTATATCTCATGATGCCGCTTGCCTTTTGGCAGGAGTTTGTCCTATATTTGTTAAAGCTAAACAGTTAACAATGGAAGGATTGGCTGTACGTGGAAAGAGCGTGGAGGGCCTGGATGTAAAAAATTTAGATCTGGCTTGTTCCCTTTAGGCATTGGCCACACCCAGCGACAAGTAATCCATTGTGTGTTGTCGTATTCAGTTCGGAATCGTTACCGTCGGCAGATTTACATATATACACAGATGGCAGTCGTATAGACGATAAAGTTGGGAGTGCTTTTGTTGTATACTCTCATGGAAATATATTGGCCGAAGCGGAATTTAGACTGAGAACAGAATTTAGACTCCTTATGCTCAAATAACCAAGCCGAGCTACTAGCAATCCTTGAAGCCCTTAATTGGCTGATAGATCTTGAAGACAGAAATAGTTTATGGCAGGTTTTGATCCTCACAGATAGTCAAGTTTCATTGGATACGCTGGCTAACCGAAAGAAACAAACCTATTTGGCATTCAGAATAAGAGAATTGTTGATTTGTTTGGAAAATAAAACGATAATTCGCTTTAGTTGGACAAAAGCACATGTAGGAACCGCCGGAAACGAAAGAGCAGATTATCTAGCGAAACAAGCTGCCAGGAATATAGAACTCGAAGAAAGATACAACAAATATCCTCTTTCACACTTACATAACCACTGCAGGGAATATGTTCTTCAGGAATGGGAGCAGCTTTGGATGACATCTACCAAGGGCGAGCAAACGAGACAATTCTCTCCTTCAGTAAAACAACGTTTGAACATTCCCGACTTCAGGCCAAATTTCAAATTAACGCAAGTATTGACTGGCCACGGTAAAATACGTGCTTACTTGACCAGATTTAATATCTTGCAAACAGCAATTTGTCCATGCAATAATAATCAGGAACAGACGGTGGACCACTTGCTTTATCACTGCCCATTGTTGGAAAATATTAGAGCCCCACTTATTCAGAAAATTGTTACTCTAGGATACTCCTGGCCAGTTGCGAAGGTGGAGTTGCTTAATAGTAAACTTATTCATTGGTTTGTAAAGTTTATTTCAGATTTTGATTTTGAAATACTTTAAATGGTAATAATAATGATAATTACGATGTATTTACATAATATGCGCGTGTGTATGTTTTTATGCGTTATATAAATATGTGTAAAGGTGTGTGTATATGTAAGTGGTGCATGTATATGTATACTTTTAATTACTCTAATCATTTAATTAATTAAATTGAATTAATTTTAAAGTTTTAAGAATTAATTTTGTTAAAGTTATTTATATTTGTCAATAATATATAATAAACTGTATGTGATTTGTAAAAATAGTTGCGGTTTAATAAAATTATGAAAATATATAATCAGTTATTGTACAATTAAATTTACGTAAGTTGAGGATAAAAATGTTATAATAATTTTATTTAAGCACTAATTATTGTTCGTTAAAAAAAAACAAAAAAAAAACATAATTTTGTCCTAATGAATATTATATGTAAAAATTTTATAACGTAATACTTTTGTGGAGCATGCTGAAAATAAAGGAATGAAAAAAAACACACACACCCAGACACACACACACAGACCATTTGCTAAAAACCACTTTTTTGGACTCAGGGGACCTCAAAACGGATATTTCCGGTGAAAACTCAATATCGAAAATTTGACACGATTATAATACTTCCTCTTACTAGGAGTAAGAGGAAGTAATAAACAAAGGTATTCATTAAAATGAGATGAAAAATCAAATGAATCAATTTAATTTCACTTTTCACTGTTGTAAAAGAATAAATTTTCGAAATTGAGGTTTTTATATTTCAGAAATATATGTTCTCCGAATTTCCGAGTAAGAAAATAAAGTTCTCAGCGAATAGTCAGTCTGTCCTTATTGTGTTATTTGTGCAAAATATCTCAAACACGAGAAAATCGGTAGAAAACTCAAACTTGGTATTTCATTTAGGTATTACCACCGGGTTTGACACGAAAGGTTTCGGACAAAATCGAACACCCGGAAATGCGACTTTACTGACTGAATTCTACTCTTATTCGAATTTTTTAGGTAAACTCAATGAAACGCATGTGCGACTTTGCTGAATGAATGGTAATTTGTTGTTTTTTTTCAGTTTTTTCGCGATGTTCTCGAAAATAGCTTTTAACGAATTTCCTTTCAACACTAAACAGTAAAACTTGTTTCTGAAAACTATTGATTTTCAGATAGTTTCAGATAGTAGGAATTTGTGGGTGTTAAATTTCATATGTTATATAGTTTTCTTTCAATGTTATTGGCGCTCTGTTAAGTCACTGTTCTACCTGCCTGTATCTGTGCCCCTGCAACTCTATATACGTTAGCACTAAGGAGTAATATTTGAAGTTTAAAGAAAAGTGGTCACATTATATTTACGTATATGAAGCAGTAAGAGAAAGTCGCCTGAGTGTTTCGCACCAATTTGTACGCTTTCTCTTACACCTAGTAACGTACTTTCTCTTATACCTACTAAGAGAAAGTATTGGGATCATGCCGGATTTTTACCGGAAATACACTTTGTGGTCCCCTGAATACGAAAAAAAATGTTTTTAGGTGTTTTATTTATTTATTTATTTCAATAATTATACATGCTCCGATTGATATTACATGTAATAAGATTACAAAATTTACATATTAAATATGCTGTAAAAATAAATAGTTAATGAATATGTACAATTTTGGAAATGAATATTAACTGCCGATAATAAATTCAAGAAATTACAGTAAAATGATGAAATAGAAATGTTGAAAATTCGAAAAATTGATGAATTCGTCGATGAATTCCTGCATGATCAATTGGTCTTCTGGCAATGGCCAACGTCTTCCAGTTCTCAATACACAGCTGATAAGCCTAGCTCTAGCGTTTTCTAAGAGTGGACAGTCATATGTTAGATGGGTGAAATCCTGAATCTTAGTACCTGCGGGATCACACGGGCAGTAAGGTGAATCGATAATATGAAAGCTATAAAGATAGTGTCTGCTTGGTCCATGTCCTGTTAATACTTGGGTAATTAAATGTTCAACTTACTGCGATTTTTTTGTTTTTGTAATTGATTTTTAGATTTAGTTTCTGTCTAATATGAACGTGCGCGATAAATTTCTTTGTAAAATTCCCTTTTTGTGATTTTGCCACTTCATTTCCCACTCTCAAAGCTTCTTTTCTCTAGTTCACTTTTGATGTACGATTTTGGAAACTTATTGTAGGACGGCATTAATTGTATTCCTTAGCTCCTTCTTTAGCAAGACGATCAGCTTCTTGAAAATCCAGCATGTGATTTTATCCATTCTAATCCAATCCTTATTTGTTTTGCTTCCAGATCATCTATTTTTCTGCGGATACTTTCAATTAGAAGAGAATGAACTTTATAAATTCTAAAGCTGTCTAGTGTAATATGGCTGTCTGTGTAAACCCTTACATTTCTTGAGAAACCTGAACGGTTGTTTTGAATCCATTCCAAATTCTTGCTAATTGCTAAGGCCTCGGCTTGATTATTGGAACATTTATTGTCCAATCGGAATATTTCTTCATGAATTTTATTGTTCTCAAAATAGACTACGAAGGTACAACCTAAACTACCATCTATTCTAGAACCATCTGTGTTGATATCAAGACTCGCATTGCCATCAGTTTCCAAAGAATCAATGCTTTAAACAAAGCCACTGGGTTAAAGAAAATTAATGAAAAGACAAACAGTGAATATGGAATTCAAGGATGTTGTGGGTTCCCAAGAAAAAAATGAATGCAGCGGTCCGAGCAAAGAAAACCGACCTACCTTTATGTAATGGGAGAAATCAATAAGGAAAAGCAGAAATAAAAAGGATGCAATTTCACAAGCACAGTGCTCACTATGAAGAACGTATTTCAAAAGTGAAGAATGCCATTAATAAGCAAATTAGATATTCCATTTTAATTTAATCAGCACTTGTACATATTGCATGCTGATTAAGCACAATGACATTCACATTACCTGTCTACAAGAAACTCAATATTATTATGCAATTATTATCAACAACAATAACAATAAAAATACATTAGGCTAATTACTTGTTTCTTTTTTTAAGGTCTGCCAATAACAATAGCCTTAATATGTACTTATTATCTTTCTTTCTTTGATATTTTGATTAGATATAAACAGAAGTAGTATCTATTTTATACTAATGATGCATTTATGTACGATAATTTTTATTTTCCTCTTCCGTTTAAATATAACCTTAAAATAGCATCCTACTAATTAACAAACAAAAAAAATCTGTTGTGAAACACTCAGACGACTTTCTCTTACACTAATTAAAAACTATTTTATCAAACAATGTTCTTTAAATTTCCACTGTTTAGTTGGGTTGGCCATAAACTTGTTGTTGGGGATTTTACTTGTATATCTGAGCGGTCTTATATGGAGCGTTCTATATAAAAACCAACAAATATTGTGCAAATTTAAATTTAAACTGACTTACAGACCTCCAATACCCCTTTAAATTCTATTTTTTTCAGAAAAATGTTCCAAATAAAAGTGATAGGCATTTCTGGTGTGTAATGATATATACAAAGTTTAAAGAAAATCGTTGGAACCGTTTTCGATAAAATCACGAAAAACTGTAAAAAAAACAACAGTAAAATGGTATTTCTGGTTGAAGGACAGAGCTCCACTTTGTACGAAACTTTTGTGTCAGTTGTGGTGATAAAAATTAAATGTTCAACTCACGGCGATTTTTCGTTTTTGGGATATTTTGTTCTGACCATTCGCTAAGAACATTTTTTTCGACCTCAGGAGACCAGTACTCCCGTAATGTAATCCCGGTGAAATCTCGATTATCGACAATTTGACATTCCTTTTACTAGGAGGAGTAAGAGATGGAACATAGGAGACATAGATAAGAAAATAAACATAGAAATAGAGAAATCTAGCCAATCAACAAACATTCGGAAATAAATAATGAATGAAATTATGTGAATTCCAACAATTTGGAAATTTCCTCAAGTTAGTGAGTGCGTCGGGGCATTTCCTTCACTTTGTTTACATTAACGTTTTTTATTCAATTTTCCCATAATTGAATAAACTTTCGTGAGATGTTTTATGACATATAAATTTTTTTTCTTAATCTTTTCCCTTGAATTAGTAGTAAGAGGAAGTATTGTAATCGTGTCAAATTTTCTATTTCGAATTTTTAGCGGAAATACAAGATTGAAATCCCCTGAGTCCAAAAAAGTGGTTTTTATAAAGTGGTCAGTGCGAGTGTGTGTGTATTCCGTTTGGGTTTCACCGTGGGATCCGACAGTAAGTGATCTGTCAAAATTTCTCAACCGGAAGTACCACTTTACTGATTTTTTTTTTTCACTTTTTTGCGATTTTCTCGGAATTGGCTCCAACGATTTTCTTTGACCATGATGTATCGACTACATATAGAAAGGGCTACAACTTGGATTTCTCTGGGAAAATTCATTTAAGGCGGCTTTTGGGGAAGAGGTGTGGTTATGTTTGCTTATAAAATGCTGTTTCAGTTTAATATACAATTCTATCGTCTAAATAATATTAATTAGAATTAAATATGTTGTCGAAATTCCGAGTTTAAAAAAAAAATCGGTTGATCGAAAGTGCGTTTTTCACCAGAAACGCACCGTCGGATTTGTTTAAATTTTTTTACAGAGACTTATCACTTTTGTTTGAAACTTTTCGATAAAATTCATTTGAACAAGTTTGGAGTGGGGAGGGGAGTGTATGGTTTTTCCTCAAAAAAGTCATTTCATTAAGTTTAGTTTCGCCAATTAATTTTATGATTACTTAAAGTGTTTTATGTCCATCCAATTTAATTTTTATTTTATAATTTAAATCTACGTTTCCACATTCTATTTTTTGTTACTAACCAATAATTGGATTAATACAATGTTTCTAGATTTTCGAACTCTAATATATAACGCTTCTACTTTCTAGAATTTATTTGTATAATAGTACTAATAATTAGTTCGATTCCTTTTTTTACGTTGTTGGGAAAAAATAGATTTAGATTGAATTGGCTCTTGCGTAGATTTTTATCTTTACTGATAGGACTCTTTCAATAGTTTGTGGACTACGCACCTCACCTACATCCTCAACTCCAGGTCTAAGAAATGTTTTTTATCCGAAAATTATGAATTCCTCTGAGAAATTACTAAATGTTTATTTGTCTTCAATGGTAGAATCTAAACTTAATATAATGACTTTTTGA
>JAAEAF010007314.1:18161-65002 GCA_011037195.1 Triatoma infestans
ACAATTCTTTAAATGAACTTTTATTTGAAAATAATTTCCAACAAAAGTGATAGTTCACTGTATCATGGTCAGTGTATCAAATTTATGGAAATCCTCTTTCGGTTGAGGAATTTTGACAGATAACTTCCTGTCGGTCGGATCCCATGGTGATACATAAACAGAATGTCAAGTTTGAACTTTCAGCGGTTTTACATTTTTGAGCTATGCATCCACCCACACAGACCATTTTCTTTAAAAGCCACTTCTTCATATTCAAGTGATCTCCAAATTTTTATTTCCAGTGAAAAGTTGAACGAAAATTCGTCACGATTACTAGAGAATTAAGAGAAAGTGTACTCATGGATTGTTCTAGTGGCTAGCTCATTAGCCTTTGGTGCGAGAATTTTGGGTTCAATTCCCGTGAGGGCAAATTCGGTGTGACCTAGCATCGTGAGAAAAAATGGGAAGCTACAGTTCATAACGCACGTAGATAACAAAGGTCAGAACTAAACGGCGAGGGAACTGCAGCGTGCTTATCGCACATCCTCCAATATATCGCCGTCTGGCAAGGCTTGTTTCTTTATAGAAGTTGCGCCATAAGTAGTCAGGAAAGAGAAAGTAAAGAATCTGGTGTGAAACACTCACACAACTTTCTCCTAATGCAGTTTACAAAATTGTAATTGAAAAATTTTATAATTAGTACACCAAATTTAATGAAATTCGTCGATGTTTTTCTAGAGAATATCGCTAAAACTGAAAAAACACTGTTCAGTAAAACTGTACTTCCGGTTTACTTATTTTCTTGTAACTTGGAATTTTGGCAATGTATAATAATAATAATTCGCTTATTTGCTCTAGGATATTTCACAATTCTTTGGGAACGGAGTAAAATGAATTAGAATTATGTACATTAAATCAAAACTCAATTCCTTTTCTTTGCAATCTATTTATTTCTAATTAATTTTTTTAGAAGATAGAATTGTATAATCAACTAAGATAGCACTTTAGAGGAAAACATAACCTTACCTGTACCCAAAAAGTGCCCTTAAATGAGTTTACCTAGGGAAATCTTTCAAATAAAAGTTGTAGCTTTTTATATGTATTTGTAGTTGACATACTTAGTTTAAAGAAAATCGTAGAGCCATTTTAGAGAAAACAGCAGAAAACTGAAAAATACTTTTCAAAAAACACACTTCTGGTAATCGGATTTTCTTCATGCCTGGTATTTCAACAACATATTTCATTCTAATTAATATTATTTGGAAGACAGAATTGTATAATAAACTAAACTGCCACTTTAAGGGAAAACATAGCCCCCCTCCTCTTGCAAAAACTGCCTCAAATGAATATTCCAAGAGTTTTAAATAAAAGTTGTAGTTCTTAAATATGTGTAGTTGATATGCAAATGTTTAAAGAAAATCGCTGGAGCCATTTTCGAGAAACTGCAAAAAAGTAAAAAATACATTCAAAGTGGTACTTACGGGTGAGTAATTTTTGCAGATAACCTTCTGTCGGATCCCATAGTGATATATAAACAGACTTTGAACTATCAGATATTTTTCGTTTTTGAGCTAAGCACATATACGATTTTCTAAAAGCCAGTTCTTTGAATTCAGGAGACCCCAAAATGTAAATTTCCGGTGTAAAGTTGACATCGAAAATTTGCCACGATTACAATACTTCCTGTTACTAGGACTAAGAAAAAGTAAAAAATATAGGGGATTGGAAGTGTAGAGGAAAGCCTAGAGTCACTACTCTCCCAAACTGCTTCTAAAATGAATTTTCACTTCTCGGTAAAATGCTTGGAATGAAGTTATAGCCTTTTATTTATGTACTTCTTACCCATATCAAAGTCGTTTTTTAAATATTGGCAAGAAAAAAAAAAAAAGTATTTGCAGTAAAGTGATACTTCCGGTTTACCAATTTTGACCAAAAACTTATTGTCGGATCCCCAGCAACAGAACTTAAAGGAAATATTAAGTTGATTTTTTTTCTGATTTTCCGTTTTGGAGTTAAGCTCCTCGTGAACACGCAAACCGACAGACAGACTGAAACCCAAAATAAAATAAAAAAAAACATTCTAGGAACCCCAAAATAATGTTAGCAATAAGTAACCTATATTTAAAAATTTCCATCAAGGTCTTTTCCAACAAAAAACTACAATCTACAGACTGATAACACAACTAAATTAAACCATTTTCACCAAAATTTACTAACCTCTAACATCAGTTTAGTGCTTTCATTTGAAAACAAGAAATGATTCCGCAAATCGTAATGAAATGCAAACACTTATTTATTTTTGCTGTGCAAATTTTGCGAATGAATTCCAGCATTACTTAAAAAGGAAAAAATAATCTCCAGGGAAATTAGAAAAATAGCACGTTTAAAGGATGATTATTTACCGAGCACACCATTTTAGTAATCGATTTTTATGAGGTTACATAAAAATAAAAACAGAGAGATGTCCTCAGGGAAATTTTCGTTTAATATCCATTTATGGCAACACTGTCTAATTTAAAGTAGGTAATACGGCCGAATAACCCTAATTTTACACGAATTATTGTGTCTATGTGATGGGAAAATAGGGAACGGTTTCATTTATTAGAAAACTTTCGTTACGATTTGTCACTGAATTCCCCAGTTATTTTCCAGGGCTAAAAACGGATCTCAAATTTCTGGAAGGACTGGATGTATTTCTGTTAAAAGCACAATTTCAAAATTTCTACGGTAAAATACTTCACATCACTTCTCTAAGGGAAATTCGCACAGTATTGATTCGAAAAAGTTTTGTTTAAAAGACGGAATTTTCATTGAACAGTAAAGTTTCGTTAACTTTCATAAGGTGATGATGGAGTGATAATTGTATTGTGAAGCTTTTAGAGGAGTAAGCTTTCAGATCCATCAATACCCCTCCTCTTAAAAATCACTTTTTCCACAAAAATGTTTCAGGAAAGTGACAGAATTTAGTTAATAATATTATTATTAATATTTGGTATGACAGAAGCCAGGCAAGTATAGTGCTGGATAAGACTGAACTCGACTTTCCTATATGGACTACCGCAAGGTGACTCTTTCTCTTCCATTTTATTTAACTGTGACCTACAGGAAGTGTTCAGAGACGTGGAGTGGGAAAAATAAAAGTATAATAATTTATTATGTTCATTTATCCAACCTCCGCTGGAGATGATATTGTCCTTCTTTTAGAATCGGTTCTGAGGAAATTTTCTGAAATGATATCTCCGAATAAGCAAGGTAAAAAAATTGCTGATGCTTCCTGATAGAAGAAAGAGAAGCTTAAACATGGATGGATAATATTATCTTGGTTCATTTAGTGTTGTACAATAAAGTTCATTTAGTGTTGTACAATAAAGGAAATAAATCGCCGCGCTGCGATAAATTCGTGTTCAAAAGTAAAATGGACATAGAATTAAAAATGGAGAGTGTTCAACCCTGTCTATTGTAGCATAATTTTGGATCTAAAAAATCTATCGACCTTCTAGGATCTATTCCTTAAATGAAAACAGGCCGGATGAAAGAAGCCAAATGGACCAGAAGATCAACAGAATGGACCCCTCATTGATAGTGCAAGAAAGTGTGGAAGACAGTTTTTGAAATGGCCTCATGAGCTGATTAAGTTTCTTGGGGTACTTTGGAACAGATCTGCTTCAAACAAAATTTCGTTAAACAACCATGGAGAGAGAAGTGTTTGCCCTGAGATGGGCCTAGCTATCAAAATAAGGCAGAGGAGAATATACAGCGTTCTGGAATAGTATTTTAGAAAGGGGGAGCCCTGAGGTCAACATTCCCTACACAACCTTCCAGAGAATCAATTTTCCTGGACAAAATGTTCCCAATAACAGTGATGGGCGTTAGTGGTCTATTAACGGTGTGGTGGTATGGTTAATGGTCTGGTTAAAGAAGATTAAAGATCAAGTCAGAGCTTTCGAAAACTTGAATTCACACTCATAATACTTCCGCTTACCCAGGTAAACAGAAAGATTCGAGATAGTGCTTCAATGAGATTACAACTATTTTTTTTTTCAGAAAAACGTTTCAAATAAAAGTGAGAAGCTTACATCTGGGCGGTTAGCATTTCCGTTAACGAGGAAATTAAAATTAAAAATGAATTCCAGCAATGCTTTTTAATGTAATCTTAATATTATAGAGATGGTAGAACCAGGCATTGTACTGAAATGGCACTTTGCCGCTCCCTTCCAAAAATCAAATTTTTCTGGAAAAATATTTAAAATAAAATTACTAGGCCTTTCCGTATGTAATTGGTATGCAATGTTTAAAAAAAAATCGTTGGAGCTATTTTCAAGAAATTGAATTGAAAAAGAAAAAAGTAAAATCGCACTTTGGGTTGAAAGCTTCGTGTCGGATGCGATAAATCGGAATATCAAATTTGAACTTCCTGTGCCTTTTGTTTTTTTTGTGACATTTTGCTCAAAATATACAGATCATTCACTAAAAAACATCAAACTCAGAGACCTCAAACCATGGATTTCCGATGAAAGTACATTTCAAAAATGTGACACAATTGGAATAATTCCTCTCATAGAAATAAGAGCGAAAGTGAAAATGGGCAGTTGAACGAGGTTAACTTTCGCTTTAATAACTGTATTACAATGCAAACTTATCAAATATTTAGAGCTGTATAAAAACAAAAACAAGGAAGAGGGAAGAGGGAAGAGGGTTGGTTATATGATGACGTAAAAACTGGTTTGGATAATACAAATGATTTTAATCGATTGTACCTCATAATTTATCAATATTCTCGATTGTATCTAAATGCAATATTAAAGAGAAAATTTTACTGTGTAGATTATATAAATGATTGATTAATTCTATCAAGTAAACAAATATGATTAAAATAAAAACACAAAAAATAGAACAAAGAAAAAAAAATCAAACAGTAACATAACTTACCATCGATAATAGATATTCCAGAGGTAATTCTAGGCAGGTTAGTGCCCCCCTTCTGGCCAGTATTGAGCTGGGGACCGTGATGTCTAACGGTAAACACGGCAACATCATTCTGCAACATGTAAACAGTACGGGTAAACTAAGCTGCTCAACCTCATCATAATGATATCAGCAATGTATATATATGTACACATTCAAGTCAACATTGTTTACATAAGATTATGTTATAATACATGGCTTTCTAATAGGCTAATCAACAGTGCTGCCAACATTATTATATATATTTTTCTCCTTATAATTTATTCGCAACCAGTTCCTGATTGTTTAGAAAAATAGCGAGGATCGGACAGTTTCTATTAGAATATAACCAAAGTTTCGAACAATTTATTGCCTTCTAGTAAGCCATTAAAAAAAAAAAAATTCTAGTTGAAACACTCACATGCCTTTGTCTTTCTGCTGTTAATACAATTACGTATAAAATGACAAATTTTCATTAAAATTCTAATTTTACTCATTATACTAACATAAATATAGACGGGTGTTGGGAGAAGTAATACAGGCAGGTACTAAAAGGTGATGGCTTGCAGTTGTAGAGAAAAGTACATTGGACGGACTAAAAGATTAATCACTATGCGCCTAAAAAACATATACAATGTGTCAAACACCACACACCGGAAACGTCTGCCCTTGCAGAATATTCGTCAAGTAAAAAGTGGGCAAGTAAAAAATTTTGAGAACACCAAAATTCTTGCCCAAGTGAGCAATTATTACGAACATGTGATAAGAGAGGCAGTGGAAATTGAAAAAGAGGAAAACTTTTTGAATAGAGATGATGGACCCCGTCTGAGCAGAAGATGGCTGCCTCTGCTTAGAGAAAGGAGAGAAATAGAAAAGGAATTGGAATTAGAGAAATAGGAAAGGGTATTGGAGAGGGCGAAGAATGGCTAAGGTGGAATCTTCACTTCCGCTCTGTGGTCCCGAGCCAAGCAATTTTGCAACAAGGAAATCAAACAATGGAGGAATAAAAGGAGGGACAATGGAGGGAACTGGAATTAAAGGTTAAGACTGGAGGACTTGATCTTCTCTCCCTGACATGAATACAATTGAGGCTCTGGTATAGGTTGGTTAGCCATCATTTACACAAAGTAGGTAGGACGTTTAGTCCTCTGTGTCAGAACTGTGACGCTAGGAAGTCAGGGAAACGGTGTACCACTACCTAGGTCAGTGTCCCCGTTTCACTAATACGAGATTCCGCCTATTTGAGAAGGCAGCACTCTTAAGAGAATGCTTGGGGAAGCTGGAGATTAAAGATATCTTAAGATATTGCAGTCTGACCAGTATATTGCTGGGGAAGGTTTCTTAGGAGCTTGGGGGGGGGGGAAGAGCCGAAAGGCACCCATTCTTAATTCGCACTTCTGATCGGTGGATTTTTGATAGAAATCTTCCTCTCTAATGTGATAAGTGATAACTAAACTGAATATAAAGTTTGAGCTTTATGCCACTTTCCACAGTATTTTGAGAAGTATTTTGTTCACGGATACATTTACATACAGACCATTCGTTAAAAACATTTTGTTCATACTCAGGAGATTTCAAAACAATCTATTTTCGGCGAAAAGAACAATTTAGAAAATTTGACACTGCCGAATACTTCCGCTTACGGTAGTAAGAGAAAGTAAGAATATTCGAAGAGGTACGAGGAAGTCAACCTTAAAGGCGGATCTGAGTAGACACTAGACATATTAATCCAATTAGTCCCCATGATGCAATATTAATCGTTATGTAATCGTATTTGAAATATAACTTAAGCACTTAAATATCATATGTCAGCGAATAAAAAAGAAAAAATATATTTATAGTAGAAATAGAAAATTGTGGTATTATATGACTGGAACGAAAATTATTTAAATAGTAAGTTGTTTTCACATGAGAAGTGGAAGTTGTTTTTCTCGTGGGAAATTAACATAACTTGTTAGAATTTATAAACAAATAAGAAAGAAAATAAGAAAAACTAGAAAAAACTACGTCGCATTAAATGTATGATTTAATTAGGCAACAAAATCCAGCGAGTGAGATATGTTCATACGATTTTCTCTTGCTCCAGTTGTCTTGGCTTTAATTGAAAAAAAAATAAAGGTTGGTATTACTGGTTGGAAAGTACTGCGATCGTGTTTCAAAATTAAAGATTTCATCTGGTTTTCTCCCTCCAACCTCTTGTAGC
Organism: Triatoma infestans; assembly: GCA_011037195.1. Classification (NCBI taxonomy): domain Eukaryota; kingdom Metazoa; phylum Arthropoda; class Insecta; order Hemiptera; family Reduviidae; genus Triatoma; species Triatoma infestans. Next base: position 25,288 of record JAAEAF010007314.1, read on the forward strand.
GTCTAAATGAAATATCACGTTTGAACTCTTTGCTGTTTTACAAACAGCTCCTACGGCCTTTAATAGCATCTCATTATGTATGTACTAAATTATCAAATTATGAGATTAAAAGCCAAGATTTAAATCAATATTCTACAAGGAGAAGAGTATTAGCTAATTCTTCAAGGTACTCATACATCTTCTGCAAGTAATCCTGAACAAGCCTTATACCGATATACTATAAAACAATAATACTGAATAGATGGTTATATCCAAGGGGCATAAAGAAATGACCGTTTTTCTAACTAAGAAGTTACATGGTCTCTTGAAAACCCACATCTGTCTGATGTTTACAAATACGATATTACATTAATCTTTAGACTCTGTAGAGTGTTCCTATTATATATTATGTCCCCTAACATAGTCAATTCAACTGTGAGCTTCTATAGAAAACCATGACTTTTTACGATTATTAGTAATTTCAGGTCACTAATGGTGAAAACCATGTACCGTTGCTGAAGCTACGCGTGCTCCTTGATCAGCATACTGCCCGGGATTGGTTTCAAAAATTTAATAGTGGTGATACGACTTTAGAAAGAAAGAAAGATAGGTTCACAGCGGCCATCAAATGACGTTGATGAGGTTTTGCGGGAAGCTCTCGAGTCAAGTCCAATCACAATATTCGTACTACAGTACTAGCAATATCTAAAGACACCTTTAGCCGTTATCTCGGAAAAGGTAAAAAGCAAATGTAGGATAGTGCCGCATGAACCTACACCTTAACAGGCCACTAGGAGAACTGATACTTGGAAACTTCTCTTGAAAAATCTATCTAACATGCGCTTCTAAAAAAAAATAGTGACATGTGATGAGAAATGGATTTACTAGCCAAATCCTGAGATAGATGGTCAATGGCTGGATCGCCATCATGGTATTTCCAGTTGTTGCAAGAAGACAATTTCAAAAAGAGTCGATGTTGTGCGTTTTATGGAACTATGAAGTTCCCGATGGACTTTCCATAAATTCCGATAATTTGAACTCCAACAACTTGATAGAATGTGCTCAAAAATGGTCCAGCTTTATCCAGACAAATGGTCAATCCCAAACAAATTATATTCCAGCAAAATAACGATAAGCCGCACACCGCCATTAAGAAAACTTGATGGAACTGAACATCTTTTTAAACACCCATCCTATAGTATAGACTTAGCTTCATCCGACTACCATTTGTTTCGGTCCATAGCACACCTTCTTTGCAGAAGAAAATGCAATAACTTCACCAAAGTTGAAACTGGGTGCAGCAGGAGCTATATGATTGCAAACCCAAGGTAATCAGAGAGGTAGCTGGCAAAAGGATGGATACAAAAGTCGACCACAATGGGCTATACTTTGAACAGTAATAAAAAAAATTCATAAAAGGTTTAATAAAAAACTGATTTGTTTCATTGAAAAACTATTTTTTTTTTTTATATACCTCATTAATTTGTTGGAAAACATCTGGGAATTTTCCCTGCTCAGCATGTTTAATTTTATAAAATGGTTTTGAGAATTGTCAAGATGTGGAAATCACAGAAATACAATTGTGCCTTTATAGTATAATATCTTCGGGGTTATAACAGATTTACTTGACAAATTTGCGAATGTAATTATGCACTAAGACATAATAGAAATTCAATAAGTTCCAAATATAAAATGTTGTTAATTATATATCAAATAATTAATTTGCAAAAAGTTGTCAGACATACTGACTGGCTGACCATTCAAAAAAACATTTTGGTTATTTACCAAAATTGGAGATAAAATCAATTAATCAGTGAAGTGTAAACTGTTTTTTGTTTTATCTTTTCATTATTACTTTTTTATATTTATTCTTTAATAATTACTGTGATTATTTTGTGTATAATAACTTTATTAGGAAACCAAAATTTCAAACTTTTGATGTTTTTATTAGAAAAAATATTAAAAAAATTATTACGTCTGACATTATAATATAAACAACAAAAACTTAGGATTGTGGCATTATCTTAATAATAACTGTTTCCTGGTGGAAGTAAACAAAATGAATATTTATACACTTAAAAAAAATTTGGCGTTAAACACTCACACAACTTTCTCTTACTCCTGTTCTCAAAATTATAATTGACAAATGATATAGTTTGTGTACCAAATATAACGAAATTCGTCGAAAACTGACATAACTTTTCAGTAAATGCGCACTTCCGGCTTACTAATTTTCTTAAAACTTGGAATTTTGACTATCCATTTATTTCTAATTAATTTTGTTTGGATAATAGAATTATATAATCAACTATACCACTTTAGCGGAAGCTGTAACCCCACCCCTCCTCTGAAAGTACCCTTAAATGAATTAGAAATATTTTTAATAAAAGTTGTAGCTCTTTGTAATATGTAGTTGATATACCAAGTTTAAAGAAAATCGTCGAAGCCATTTTTGAGAAAATCTCAAAAACGCAAAAAAACCAACTTGTAAAGTTGTACTTCTGGTTGAGGAATTTTGACGGATAACGCACCGTCAGATCCCATGGTGATACCTAAAGGTAATATCAAGTTTCAACTTTCTACGGTTTTTCGTTTTTGATCTATGCTATTCACATACATACACACACAGACCACTTGCTAAAAACCACTTTTTTGGACTCAGGGGACCTCAAAACGGATATTTCCGGTGAAAACTCGATATCGAAAATTTGACACGATTACAATACTTCCTCTTACTAGGAGTAAGAGAAAGTAATAATGATTAAGAATGCTTTATTTTAAATTTTTTAATTATAATGGTTTTTGTTTTAATCAGTTCTTGTTGTTCGTCAGAAGTAACCTACCGTTGTAAGTAACTTATACAGTTTAAGCCAATTAACCAATCTGAAGTAAGACTAAATACAGATTCAATAGCTATACTGTATGTATTATTTCTATAACAAAATTATGAGGATCATCATTAAAAGTCAGAAATATTCTATAATTATTTCAAATAAATGACAGTGAAAAAACATTGCTAACACATTCAGTGGCCAATATTTTTTTTTTTTTTACCTTTTGCTTTAATTAAACAGTTTACATGTTGGCAGTCTTGTTCCAACATCAGCTGTTTATCATGCTGTGAACTGCAATGTTGAAACTTGGTAAATTTACAAACTTTAATTGGTGTAAGTTTTGTTAAATTAAATATTTATTATACTAAAGAATTACTGACTAAAAAGTGTTGAAAATGTTTTTTAAGCCTAACCTAAAACAGAAGATGTAACTCCAACAGATGAATCTTGGTTATTATTTCGTGTTTTCACAAAAAATATGTATACCAATGTCATGAACCACTATATCACTTTACATGTAAAAATATATGTTAAGTATAAAATCACATAACTTTTTGTTTAACTCCCCGTGAAAAATAATTGTTTAAAAAGAAACATTAATATGAAAAATAAAGGGAACTAGTTCTATTATTTTTTACAAACTAGAGTTTTTATTATTTTAAAAAAAGAGTAGCACATTAAACAAAATATATAAGAAATAACACTAGAATACGATTACAGGATAAAGTCGTGTGTACTGGCCCGTATACGATACACCACACTACTGATGGACTTCGTTTATAATACTACAAACCTTGTAGGAGAACGCCGCGAGTTTACTCCACACCACTCTCAACCAAACATACAAAGTACCCTTGACCCCGTTCACTCTTCGTTATGTGCTTTCTGATATACCAAATCTGGTTGAGTTGATACACTTCTTTCAGTACCTCATACACTATCCCTTCCTGTATAACCTGATCATTTGTTTTTTAAGTTCTATGTCTTCTTCTTTTTCTTACACCATTCTCTCTTTACTTTTGTACAGGTTAAATAATACCAACCAACCAAAATAATAAAAGGTAGGAACTTGTTTTATTAAACACTCAAGTTTTTTTATATTGATTTATTGATATAATGCACGAACATAAAGACGTTTACAAAGAAAGAAAAAACAAATTCACATGTAACAAATTCATTTTTCATCTGTTAATTAGCAGTGGAAAAACACCCATAAATGTTAATAATATATTTATGACCCATTATCATCTTTAAATCTCCTTTGTTATGAATTTAACTGCGCCGTAACTGCATTCAGACCCCGTATTTAAATATTCGTTTTCTACAGATAATTAATTTATATTTATATTTGCTATTTGCAACCAACAAACAAACTATATAATTCACGCTAATGTATAAAAAAAAAAAAGAACTCTGGAGATATTTTCATAGTGCCAAAGACCTGAAAGTGTTATAAATCTCGCATATCATTTTATATATATTGATTCATAAACAATAAGGTCATTGCATTTTATAAAAATGAATTTAAAAACCAACATCGAAGGATTTTAACATGAAAATATGCAAACCTTATTTATTTGTTCTCCATTTAAAAATATAGACATTTTCTGGTGCGCAATTTATTTATTATTTGCCTTTCCGCACAAATCCTCTAAATTCGCCTTTCTTTTAATCATTCTTCCATTCGCAACACCATTTCGTAGTTTTCTTGGACAATACTATCGTTTCATCCTATTGATAATTGGAAACAATACGGAATTTTGGATGTACGTTTCTCTATGTTCACTTCATCTCACTTGTTAATGATTCTAACAAGAACGCTGCCAAAAATCCATTGTCTTATTGCAGTCAAGTATACCTTCGTTTTTGAAGAATCCCTGTAAGATACCTTACCCTGTATACCTTTTTACCCTTTAAGATACGCATGCTCTCGACATCAATTTTAAATGCTTAGTTTTTGTCTACGCCATAGTCGGCTTATCCCAAAAATGTCATTAAAATGTGCAACATACAATCTTTCTGAGTATTATCTTGACTTAACTTTTCCCTTTTTTTTTTAATATGTGTTTCATCGTTTGTAATTGCCACCGTATTTGCTTGTTGTGGGTAATTGCCTTTTTTTTCTTTTCGAAACAAATTCTAATTTAATTAGTATTAGAATGTGACTGGTGGAGCTACCTTTCTTTTTCAAAGGATGTCCTTCATGTGGATTCATTCAGCTCATATGCAGAAGTCGTTAGAAATGAGCTAATAGTTGAGATTGGTTGGAGGTAGTGCACAAGTTAGCCAATTTAGGTGCATATTTCCCTTGAGTGAATCTGCTGTAGATATGGCTTTCCAATTTTGAGTGGATTGTGAGCAATATAAACTTGCTGATTAGGGGTGTGGTGTAGCAGTATTGCTGCAGGAATCTGTTTGGATCTTTAGGATTTAAGGTATTTTACCTCTTTTGTAGAATTAGTAAGGCAGAGCAGGGAACATCCATACATCTTAATGCTAGATTGCACGGGGGGATTGTGAAAAGATCCTGTTCAGGAAGAATTTTTCATCCATCCGTAATGATTATCCAACGTTAAGAAAAGAAAAGCTATAAACAATTTGAATATAAGAATATTTGAAACAGTTTAATTAGAACAAACATAAAATGTCCTTAAAATGCACCTTATCTCCTTAGGTAAACAATGCACTAATAAAAGATTATAATGTTTTAGAAAGGAAGATAAAAAAAATGAGAGAATATTTTATAATGAAACATAAATCCACTCTTTAAACACATATTTTATCTTCCATTTAAAATATTGGAATAACAGATAAAGCAGCAATAAAACCTCTCACATTAAATGGTATATTAATATTTGCAAAGTTTAAATGTAAAGGTTTTTTTTTTTTTTTTTTTTTTATAGAATGGTTTCCTAGCCTAGGAGAAATTAAGGATTAGTCTTTTTTTTAGGGAACCTAAGCGTTCTTGTGGCTAATATATATACACTTAAACTGAGGACCTCCTACCCTCACACCAAAATTCTCATAGAGGACCATAAAAACAGTTGATTTAAGCAAATACTTGTGTTTTAGCGAACCTAGAGGCAGACGACAATATACTATGAACAAAGACTAACATACAAGGGAGAGCCAAAATAGAATCTTCCAGGTCGAAGTGGGTTTTGACTTTCTAACAATTCTTCGCTACTTATCTGACATATAAAACGTACAGTTTCATTTCAAAATAAAATAGAAAACAAATTTATTTAACAAAGTTTCCAATTTTTTTGAGAAAACATATTCACTTTATAAAAGTCTGAACTAAAAACTTGAACAAAGTTTTATTTAAGTAATAATGTAATATTTACATGGCCTTTCTTCATTGAGAACGTTTTTAACATTTTAATGAATTACTGTAAACTAAATTCATTTAACAATCACCATTTAACATTTGCTGAATTTTGTCCTTTAGGTTTGGTCAAATTAATCAAACCAGTTCCAGTCCAATGTTTCAGCCATCATCAGAAATATTAATCATACAATAAAATTGTAGGCTATCATGATCCGGTTTAGGCAATTATGCTAACTTATCATTACCATGTACTAGGGAAATCAAAACGTAAAGGCAATTTTGTATGCACAGGAATAAACGAAAGCTGGGTGTGTCTGACGTCACCATGTGTAGTATCCTTAGTAAAGGATCCCTATTCAGTCGAGTGTTGAAGAGCAAAAAGGTCACAAGTACGGACGCACCACTCGATGAATGCACCATTTAGGAACAGCACGCCATAGTGCGATTTCTGTGCTCAAGGGAGTCAAACCGGCAGACATTCATCGTCGGCCGTTAGTGCAGTATGGAGCTTGCACCATGACTCCACGAAAGGTGATTGGTAAAAGCTAACTAGTATACACGATGATTCCTAGTTAATACTAGCTGGTCTCCTAACAGATCTACTTCTCGCAATCGGTTCCCAACACTTACAGAGCTCACTGTGCCCCTATATATTATATCCCCTTCCTCCGCAAGAGTAACTGCTCTGATGGCATCCTCAAAAGAAATGAACTTTTTTCAAATAATAGAGTTAAGCAAAAAAGTAAACTAACGATTAAATTAAAAATAATCTGAAATTAAACACACAAAAAATCTATAAAGCCACACTAAATGAATTTCTACGGTATTCCCAAGAATGTTAGGAGTTTTTATGATTAAAATATTGTAAATTGATAACATTTATATTAATTATAAATATAAATATACCAAAGCTAGTACATAGTACAGAGTTATTGTGTTTTTATATAGAAAAATATGTTGAATGTGGATGGGTCCGCAATGCTGGATAACATTTGGTATTTTATCCGTTATTGCATGAATATTCCTTTTATTCCTGACCGGTTAATGGATTTTCAGCCATCATCAGAGCAAATTCACCAAGTTCGTGTAGAGAGTTCACTTCAACGCAATGTTTCTGTTACACTCACACTTGTAGGTTTATTGAATGTAGGTATGTGCGGGCGATTCATACAATCAACAAAATAAGTGTGAATGTGACAGAAACATTGCGTTGAAGTGAACTCTCTACACGATCTTGGTGAATTTACTTGGATAGGTATTTATTGTATATATATAACTTCACAGTAATCTTCGGTCTACTACACGCCTCTGTCAAAAGTATCGGAACGGAAAGCATTAACATAAGAACTTTTTGCAAGTAAAATAAAAAAAGGAAGAAATAATATTGTTAATAAACATGTTATTAGAATTTTATTATGAAAGTAGAAAAACGTAGTACACTTACTTAAAAATAGAATTAAGTATACATAAACAATTAAGTTTTATTTTAGATCACATGCAGTCTTGTCGTTTTCGTCAGGACAAGTTTTGTTTTATTTATTTATTTATTTTCTATTACTATCTAAGATAAAAATATATGTTGCAATTTAAAAAAAGTCAGTAACTTTAATGAAAATATATATGTAAAATCTAATTTTCAAATTTAGCATATAAATGTAAACGATTATTCACACTTATTCTTAAATATAAAGTAATATCTACCTCTTTTCTATAAAACACTTTTAATATTGTGGCAGACTTTTTAAACAGATAGGACTAATTACAGGTTCAAATTTCAGTAAGTTACTGGATGGAATTAGTATATATTTGTTTTTCCAAATCAACAAGAAAGTATATTTAATTTATGAGACTATAAACTCACTTTTCATAAAATAAAAACTAGTAAATGTTACATCACTTTGTACAAATACGTCTCTAAAATTAGGAGTTTTGCTTTTATAGTAGTCGGTCACATAAAGATAAATTTAATTTTACAAAGATGAAAAAAAAACACAAATAATTATAAAACTGGATAAACTTGGTAGGTGTATAATAAACAGCAGTTAATCTTTCAAGTAATTTGAGCAATTTTAAGTTAATTTGAGCAATAACTGTTTTAAACTACTGCGAATATATGCCTTATTTCTTCTTTTTCTTGGATCTCAGGATGTTTAAAGCAAGGCTATGATGGCACTTCCAATCTTAAAAGTTACTAGGGAAGAGGCTCAACAATACTCTGGGCTTCAGAATTTCACATTAGAAAATAAAAATTATCTATCTACTTTTAGTGAGTTAAGCCCAAGTATAGTCAATAGTAATATAAGCCATTGATTTCATGTTCCCCTAGACTGTTGCTTTGTATTGGAAAAGTGAAGAAAATCAAATTACGAGCTCATAAAGATTGAAATCGTATAGAATGTTATATATAAAATAATTATAAATTTTTTCCACTATTCAGACATTATAATATAATGGTGCATTATGGGCAAGACGAATTAAATCAATTGGCTAATATCACTATGGGATTATCCTTTAAACTAGGAAGGAATGCTGTGGATTAACCTAGATGCTAGAATGATGACACACTTATACATTTATTAAATAGCTCAGACCCTAACTTTTTGTTAGTTATACATGAAACAGATAAGCTATTGGTGTAAATATAATCCTAAATTAAACGCCTGATCACTTTTGAAAATAAACACGCTTTTGAACTGTACACACCAATTAGTAGAGCATTGAGTAATTATTCATAATACCTGGACCATTATTTGTTCGTTTTTTTTTTTTATAAGCATGCTATTTATGAAGATTCAGTTTTCACTTTCATCAAAAATAACCAAAGAATCACAGGAAAAAGCGTCAAAGAATTAAATACGGAAATCAGAGGTTATAGATACTTTTAATTGTACTTTCTATAAAATGAATTGGATCATGGCCAAATCATTTTGGAGTACTGGTATGACTGGCACGACTGGTGTCAACGACTTGATCATTTACGATTAAAAAAAAATGTGGGAGACTACTTTCTGCGCAGACCGTAATGGTGTCGATTCAACATAGAATGAGATCTCCCATGGAGAGAGAGAAAAGGAGAAACAAAATAAACCCGTAGCGCAAGAGCCCATTAATGGGCACAAAGACTATCAGGCGGTATTTTTATTAGCGGGGGTGTGGAAGCCAGAGAGAGAGGTAACTGTATGGAAATCTTAGAAGAAAAAGATCCATTTATGAGGTTTAACCAGGCATACGATATTAAATCAAGTTCTCCAGAGAAAATAGCAAGAAATTTGACAGCCGAAAAAAGTCTCAAAATTCTGCTGGAGACTGTGCAAAATAAATAGAAATTTCTTACTAATAAAATGTTTACACACTTTTTTTAAAGCACCCTTAATTAAATTACAAATATTAAATACTAAACTACTATAAAATAAGTGGGAACAATAATTTTGGTTTTAAAATATTTTTAAAAAGAATTATGCAGGGACATTTTGGTTTCAAAGCAAATAAATCCATTTTTTTGTTTTTTGATACCATAATAAATGAAATAAAAATAAAACAAAAATCAATCAGCTGTTTTAAATGTTAAGTTTGTGTATATAAACAGTATAAACATATGTTACAAATAAACATATAAGTACAAAATGAAAAAACAAACAAAAAATGTTAATAAAGGAATGTATGAAGTCCCAGCTATGGCAAGATAGCTTACTCCAGATTTTTGTAAAAGCTTTGTTTACTAGTTTGTCTTTTATCTTTATAATTCAAGCGGAACATGATCGCCAATCAGGCGATGAAGCTACACCTGACGAAGTATCTGATCCATTTGTATCGGACATCTGTGTTAATGAATATCTTCTTCGCAATACTTCTGTTAGTATATCAGCTGGGTCGGCTTTGGAAGGGATCCTCGTTCGTTTTACTGGATTACCTCCGGGAGATCTATTTAATAATAACAGATTTTCGTTAAATAGCGAGAAGTAGATGTTGAATTATTCAGTTGAGAAATTGGAAGACTGTGAAACTTCTCTTATTCTTGTTTATTACTATATTTTTTTTCTCGAGACGTTTCGATGTAAGGAGATAGACTGAAGTTGATCTGGTTCTGAGTTAATTACCCCCACCCTTGGGGAGGAGTTTTTTGAACATGCCAGGCCCCGCGAAAAGGCCTGGCATCAGATTAATCTGGTTCCTTTCTAAGCAGATGGTCTCTTTAGTTCTATTCTTACACAGCTCCGACATCTTCATCTTGCTGTGTTTGGGTACTGGACTTAGTTTTCAGATTATGTTGTGCTCTGGCTAGAGCCAGTCTCTAGGAGACGCACATACTGTTTTTTGGTTATACCTAGTACAGGCTCTGGACCACAGAATGACGTATTCCTGGCCAGCTGTTTCATTGCCTCTATAATCCCCACGTGTCCCACCACCATACCAGCCGAACTTAACTGTGTTGGGAAAGTTGCGTCAGGGATTATCTATACTTCCTAACCAGAGATAAAGTGGTTCTGAAGGCAGGAAGAGTCTTCAGTGCAGCCTGGCTGTCTGAGAAGATGAGAATCTACTTATTTTTAAGAGCCATTCTCAAGTTTTACTCAGCACAAATCCTAATTGCAAAGATTTCGCCTGGAATACGTAGAGAGTTGCTAAGAGACCTCTCCATGGGTAGCTCCGGTTTACCGCCCCATATACACCAGCCTCAGCACCGCATACCATCGTGGAGCGATATACTTCTCATTATATTAATTTGATTTCGCCAATTACACTAAAATATCTGAAAATATTTCTATATTTTATATAATCCTTGGGGGAGGGGTGAATAAATAAATGCTTGTTATTATTAAGACAATTCCTTCTTTTAATTATAAAATTATGCACTAAAAATATTAACTTTTTTTTTTTTTTTTTTTTTTTTAAATTTTAGGTACATCAAATCTAGAGTTGGCGCCCAAAGCCTTCTCAGTGCACTGCCGGCCTCCGGACAGTGTTCTCTCGCTATAGACAACACTGTCCATTAGCGAAAAGTGAGCCATAGAGGCTTCTAGAAAGAAAAAAAATCTTAAAAGCATTCGAATTCAGGACCTCCGCGTGAGAATCAAGTATGCTAACCACTTAACTATTCCCTTCCCGATTAAAACCCTTCACTGCATGAATTTATATTTTTGATTCATCAAATTTCAGAAGATCATTCAAACCATTTATTTCATGGGAAAAATAGTAAAAAAAAATCTGAACATTTCAAGTTATTTAAATGTTTTTTTATTCGAAGCCAATTGGCTCTTAACGAACTGTTGTGACATTTGGCTACAGCATGCAAGAACAATAATAAATTGTAGAAGAAAAGTAGAGTACAAGGACTTTTAAAATAATAATAAGTCCAATTATCACATAAATAAAATTTAATAAAAATTATGAATTTTGATGACAAAGATAAAAACCATTTGTGTGTTTACTAAAGCGCAATGCAACATTACATTTCGAATATTCCACTACTGAAAATCCTTTGCAGATTTCTCTTTTACACCTCTGCTTACAAGTTTTGGTTGTATGTACTGGCCAATGAGATGTTTGATCAAATCTTACATCTTTCGGAAGAAGATGGTTATTCCTTTGACGTTTCACAAGAGGAGATGTAATTTCACTGCTTTGTGGTCTTCATACTTGAAAATCTATCGTTCAAGTGGTAGAATATTGGCCTAATTTTGCGAACCCTATCACTTGCATTCTCAGTAGTCAAACTGTCTAGGAAGGGTATAAATCTTCTAATGTTTTGGAACTTATTGACAGGCATGCAATCTTATACATGTGAGTCCAGGCTGGTCATTCTAGTATAATCTTAAATTCTTCATCTGAATTAAAGATGTAAATATACATATGCCTAAATATTTACGATATCATCCGGAGAAACATCTATTGGTTTTGATGGATCTAATTGAGACTGTATAATCCAGATTGTTTAGATATGTGGTCAATAAGAGCGAAGAAATACCTAATTGAAATATTCATGTGTTTTTAAATTCATGATGTTCTCAGATAGATCTATCTTCCCTTTGAATTCTTGATCACAATCTGTTAAACTTGTGTGGTTCCAGCTCAGCATTGGCCTCGATCTTTTCGGAAATTTCTTCTTTATCTTCACTTCCTTGAGTAACTGGTATGGAAAATATTATATCCTCTGTCAAACGAACCAAGCTACCGTCTTCTTTTCGAGGAAAAAAATGTATCGTCACCCGCAACCATTACTACTACTACTATTCAAAACAAAACTAAAAACCGATCTAAATAAGAAACACCGCCAAAAAAATGCAAAACATTAACAATTACTAATTCAACTATGAAACTAATTATGACGAATTAAACAACAACTACTAACTAAAACAACATGAAAAATACAAATAACTAAGAAAAACTAATCTAAATTCTAACGCAACTACAAAAAGTCTGATCTAAATAAATACTAATGTAAGTAACTATTGGGAAAAAATGCAAATACCTTGAAAAAGTAATCCAAATAAAAATATAAAACACTATACAAAAAAAAATACAATGAAAGAACTTTTCTAAACACTAATGCAGCAAATAACTGTTAGACCACAAACTGAACTAAATAAAATTACAAAAACACAAGAAAAGAATAAAGCGAGTGAGCGAGAAATGATAAAAATATCTGTGAGCCAAAATGCAGTGTAGCCAACCGGCGGCAGACTTAAATTCAGTGATAATAAATTTCTTTCTTAAAAACTTAACTAAGTATATAAAGGATTGCTGGTAATTTATAAAAATACTTTAACAAAATTTTATTTCAACCAATTCCTTTCTGAAACAACATTTGATGGGGAAAAAAATCAAATGGGAGGAACCGATTAGAAAAATCCCAACTGCCTCTCTACCAGTGTATACTGCAGGTAAACCATTGAACTACATGAACGAAAACATCTCTTTTGAAGGCCAAATGCATCAAGTAACCGAATGGATACAGTAGTAAAGAAAAACGGAAATGGGAAAGGTATGTAACCGAACGGATGCATTATGCAGTGAAGGGTTAACCTTATTAATTGCACTTTCAAGATATTGCAAATTCAAAATACTGACATTTTAGGTTGCCTTTATTCAAATAACAATAATAAATCAATAAAAAATCCAAGTTCCAACTTGGCTGCTGCTAAGAGGCAGTATTGCTATTATTATTTATCAAAAGGTTTAAAACAGAACTCCGTCACTATTAAATACAGTTCTGGCAGAAATAAGTACAACAGCACGAATAATGACGAATTAACTATAAAGACCAACAATTCCATGAAATCGAGGTCGATTATTGTTGGGAATTATGAGGTAGGTCAAATTCTACACGTAAACCAGGGAAACTGAATCCAGACTCATACATGAGAGCAAAAATATCCATTAGTATTTCTATGTAAATTTTGATTGAACTGTTTACCTCTGAACCGGCCTCAGTTTCGGCCGGCCATTCTTCATTTCTGACATTAACTGTCCTAAGATTTCTTTGGCTGTAGATGATGGTGTAGAGCTGTTGCTGGTTACTGAATGATTGGATCGATGTTTCTTCGTTTCCTTTAGTCCATCAACACGCTGAATGACCGCAGCCGGGGGCGGTGGTGGAGGCGGAGGTGTTGGTGGAAGTGGAGGCGGCGGAGGTGGAACTGACAGTTCAGCAATCAGTCTGGTTTCGTCTTCGCTGTCTGTTTGTACCTCAACTCCTACAAAAATAAAATATCTGACATAAAATACTCATAGGACTTTCTCTTACACTAATTAATACAATTTAATCAAGAAATTTTCTTTAAAATGGAAATGTTTAGTTTGGCTGACTATAAACATGTGGTGATGATTTTACTTGTATACCTGAGCGGATTTAGGTGGGCCGCACTATATCGAAACCCACAAAGCTTTTGCGAAGTTAAACTTAAACTAACTGACAGACTTCCAGTACTCCTCTAAAATCAATTTTTTCAGAAAAATGTTTCAAATAAAACCGATACGTTTCTATCTATCCAGCAAGCATTCCAAGTTTATAGAAAATCATTGTAACAGTTTTCGATTAAAATTCCAAAAAAAAACCAGAATAACCTATTCTGTAAAGTAGCACTACCGGTTAACTAATTTTCTTCAAATTTGGATTTCTATCAGTACTTCCAATGTATATTAGTATTATATAAGTGTTAAAACCATATATTATACAGAAGTGATACTTTAGAAGAAAACCAAAATTAGAAAACTTCCAAAATAATCAATTTTCCCGGGAAAGGGTTTCAAATAAAAGTGATATAAATAATATATAGTGTGGATAATATGCGAAGTTTAAAGAAAATCGTTGGAGATGTTTTCAAGTAAATCACGAAAAACTAAAGATAAAACCATTCAGTAAACTCGCACTTACGGTTCATGAATATTGACCGAAATCTTCTATCTGATGCGGTGGTACTACTTAAAACGGAATATCAACTTTGAGCTTCCTGTAACTTTTTGTTTTTGAGATATTCTGTTAAAATACACACACATACAGACCATTCGCTACAAACTTTTTTTTTAATTCAGGGGACCCCCCAACACATGAGTTTCCGGAAAAAACTCAATTTCGAAAATCTGGCACGATCGCACTAATCGTTAGACAAAATAAAAATAGTATTCTACGACGGATAAAATACCAGATATTTATTGGCAGTATTGTAGACTCAATCACTTATTCAACAGTAATGGTTTTATTCTACATTATTCCACATATTAGTTGAATAATGGGTTTAGCGTATACCTATAGTACAGTCATACTACGACATACCAGTACAATATTCACTTCCATCAGGATCAGCGAACATCTTTAGAAGAACCACACAAACAAAGACTTCCAAGAAGGCAAAATGAGTTTCCCTTATTAGCTGCTTCTATAATTAACTTAAAAAGTACAAGTTTGCAATTAAACCTAAATCCTACTTACTGCCAACTTTCTTGCTGGCACTCTTTTGCTGTTTATCCAAAATCTCCGCCACTATTTCCTTAATGGTATCACTTTGCTTTTCCAAGATGTCTGCTACAAACAACTTTAATTGATCTAATTGTTCTTGTAAGTATTTATTGCTGGCCTCACGTTCTGCATAATAACAGCTTATTGCACTACTAGAAAATAATAAGAGAAATAAACATTATAATAATAATTGTCTTTATTTCAAAACTATATACAAAATAAAATAAATAATCTTAGTTTTGACAATAAACACTACATGGTCAAAAGACCGTCCGAGGAGGAAAAAAGCATTATAATTAATATTTCTAGTAAATCTCAAAAAAGCGATGTTTTTTTTTTTGTTTTTTTAAAAAAAAAGGTAATAAATAAATCACCTTGATTCCAATTCGTCTCTTTCTGGGCACTGGTCTTGAAAAGTCTCATTTGACGAATAATTATTCGCACAGTTATTCCATGCTGCTAAATTGAGATACACCCTGGGCGCACTGCGAAGCGGAAGGTAAGTGCCAATCGTACGAACAATACTATGTCGTTTCTTTGTTTGGCGCTGAGAGTTTTCACTGTTGAAATTTGAGCAAGCTGCCACCTGCCATTGATAGACGAAAGCCTATTGAAAGTGTTATTAACTTAATTAATAGAGAAAAGATTTTAACAGAACAAAAATGCAGTAAACAAAACTAACATTTTCAAGTTCAAAAGTTTTTCACAGAGTTAGTTTATAAACATTGACTAAATTAAAAACGTACGAGGCCAGGCCACTTCACTTTACCTAAGGGAAACTGATTTTGAGGAATCAGTGACCTCCCTATGGTTATCCGAACCTAAGAACAGGAAAAGCTCACAACATTTACGCTTTTCTTGCATTCACTCAAATAAATAATGGATCTTCAGAAGGAATTTATGTATATATATATATTTGATTCAATGTACCCTTCATACCAAAGCTTAGTTAATTATAATGTATACTCAGATCTATCAGACTATTCATTCACTACAAACGGCTATGCACAATTTTGGAACCAAAACATTACAAGGAAGCTAAGCAGATCCATTAGAATGCAGTTTGACTTGTGACCAGAATGCAATAAATCAATCTTATTCCTAGAATATTCCTCTGTTAGGTATCTATGTACATCAAATAGGAATAGAAAAAGGTGAGAATATTATTAATCAATGGATTATTTCAACAGCTTATTAAAATTATATTTACGGCTGGAATATCCAATCAAAAAAATGCTTTGAGTGCAAAGGGTTAACTTAAAAATACATATAAAAGCATAAATATATCATGAAAGCTCTTGATGGACAGCCTCTAAAACGAAGAGATGATGCATATATGAATATGATGGACGGAATTTAATTATTTACTTTGTCTATTGATAAAAATAAGACCTTTGTATTAAAATTTATTTTTTGAGAAAATATTTTATCAAAAAGAGATCTATTAAATAATTTTTCACTTTTAAAAATATTTCTTTTTGAAAGAATGCCGTTAACTTTTGAGTTGCAGTCTAAACCACAAACAAAAAAAGTTTTGTATAATTACCAAAATTTCCTTAAAACTATGCTTTCATTCTTATGTAAAAAAATAAACAATTACCTGTAAAAATAAATCACTTAAAAGTTCTAATAACCTCCCAATGAAAATATCCATTTTATAAAATTGTACTAATCCAGGGTAAATAAGGATTCGTTACTAAAATGCCATAATCTTTAGCTAGGATTCAGATTTCATTTCTAAAAACAGCTAATCTGTGAACAAGAAAATGTGATCAAAATTTAAAATCGTTACCACTTACATTGTATATACTTAAAGTGTACAGTGAAGACTTGTATTTCTAGAGCTTCTGTATTAGACAATTAGTAACCTCAAAAAGTTTTTGCCGCTAAAGTTAAAAAATAAAACTTAAAAATTTTTAATTATATAATATTTATAATATTGGATAATAAATCATTTGTTTTGCCCATTCTGTATTATTTTTAAATTTTGTATTTACTTGGAAACATTTTCTTTAAATTTTCTACCATCAAGATCTGCACCAGCGACGGCTCCAGGCGGGCTCTCGCCCAGACTCCAGACTCTTCTACGCTCATCGCTGCGACCCTTTTGCTTGTAAAGACATAATAGTAGTATGAATTAAGCTAAAAATAATCATTTTTATTGGTCAGCAGCTTATTTCTGCCTTACAATATTATAAACACATACATACATTATATAAATAATACAATATGCACTTTTACAATTATACACAATATTCAATATTTGTGGTAATGGTAATGTCTCATGGCAACTACATATGTCTTGTGGTAACTACATATGTCTCATGGCAGCTTTGGTTTCAGTCTTCGTTGTACTATTGTCAGTCCAAGTCTATGGTCTAACCCAGCTTCTACTTTTGGGTAAAATATCTAAAAATTTTGTTGTTGTCGAGGCCATTAATTCTTTTAATGATGGTATTGTAGCTCCCTATGGAGCTGTTCGTTCCGCATGAACCACGGTACTCCCAAGGCGACACGCAGGACTTTGTTTTGGAACATCTGTATTTTGCTTAGCGCAGTCTTCTAAGCCATCCATATAAGATCAGAGTCGAGTTCTACTAAAACAGTCTGATATAAGAGAACGTTAGTTCCGAATGAGGCTGATATCTAGGATGCCTGGAGAATAGTTTGGTTGTCATGGATAGAATGTTGGCAGAGTTAGATGCTAATATAGTAAGCGTCACTTGTAAATTTCAGAATTGCGTCCGTTTGTGTTTGTCTTTCTGCAACCCCAGATTGTATGTTTGCTATTGGAACCTCTAGAAGTAGTGAACGATTGCAGTGAAGATGTGGTGCAGCACTTCACATTTGAGTTGCAGATTTGCCTAAAGATAGGCACGTAGGATGTATGGAGGTTGTCATGGTAGATAAATGCAAAGGCCCACACATTCTAGGGTCAGTAAATTAAAAATGGGCAATACATTATTTTTGTAGTGCCCTTTATTATTGCTACGCCACCTAATGCGTGGTCAGCGAGTCTGTCAGCTCTATACATTTGGTATCCTGGTTGTTTAAATATCTTCGCCAGCGACAAATGTCAATTTGATATCTCAACAGGCACTCTCTGAAAGAAGAGGCTTTGGCTTTCAAGCCATTGGCATTCCATTTAACAATTTTGGTTTTATACAGAGATGAAGAATTAAGTTTGGCCAGTATTACATTGGAATAATTTTGTGACAGTGTGTGTATAAAGAAGGAAGTAATTTGCGGAATAAAGGGCAAAGGGCGTTGCATGATGGTGTTGCTGAGGGACCAGTGACACAATGGTCTTTCGCTTTGTTCTACACTCAAAGAACAATTAACAAATAATAAGATACTATAGATAATTAATTATCAAAGTAAACTTCCTCCAAAAACGTAATTTAAGTAACATATATCCACTTGTTTTATGCTTCCATTTTTTAAAAGGAACAATGTACACAAGCCTTTTTAAAAGTGAAAAACAGCATGTCTTGACCCACCCAGGTATCAACAAACCCCTTCTTGACCTAGTTAGGTAACAAGGCACTTTAAAACTCAATGTATAAACTGAATTTGCTCTGTGTAAGTCTGTGTTATCACTGTTTTGCCAAAACATCCTGATGATGGGCGAACGACCGATGACAACAAAAAGAAGCAGGCTATCACAAAAAATCTTCTAAATTGTACACTTGCTTACCTTCGAAAAAGAAGCATGCGAAGGAACTTAAGAAAAGATCATTATAAAAAAAAGGAATAAACATTTATTACATTTCCTATAGGATATTTTCTTCATAAAAAGTTAAAAATTATAATAATATTTAATAAAAAAACAGAATGACACAAAAACTAACGAATTTTGTAATAAAATTATTGTTTTTAATGCAAAAAAAAATGAACAAATAGAAATAAAGTTGCAATAAAATTTGCAAATTAATCACAATATACATATTGGGGGGGGGGGGTACATGAAAAAGCTGTGTGTAAAAAAAAATTGCACATGCCCAATTTTTTTTTTATTAGTAACTACAAAATACGACAAAGAAATCAGCTGTTTATTACAATCTAGTCAACATTGGCAACAATTTTTTTATCTATGTTAGGTAGTGTTTTAAATCTTTTTTTATTATATAAAACTAGTAAATAAAAGAAAATGAGGAAAAAGGGCAATGAAATTCTTAAACAAAGGGTAAAAGAGCAATGATTTTTCTAATGTACTAATTAAGGATTTTTTAAAATATCTTATAGCGGTTATATTTACAATTTTTTTTTCTTTTTTAAATTATTATATTGCTCAAAGTATAAATTTTGTATTTTTAAAAAATTAATTCAAATTATCACACTTTATAAAATGAAGAAAAGGTAACATAAATTATTATTAAGAATCAAAAAAAGAAAATACGACCTCTCCAAAACCTTAAAAAAGAGACTCAATGTCATTTTGTTTCGTTTTACTTTTTTTTTTTTACTAAATGATCATTCCCTTTAAACAAAAAGTGTATTTTCCATTTAATTTTTGTAGAGAGCTTTAATCTTTTGATTGAAAAAATTTTTAATACTGTTTTTGGATTAGTTTGTTTGAACATTTTTTTGAATAAATTGAGTTGATTTATTTTTAGCCATATCTTACGTTATTATATCTATTTATTTATATATATATATAACTAGGCATTATTTGATAAAACTATGAGAAAAAATATTTTTTCTCGGAAATTTTCTTTATTTGGATAGTTAAGAACAATTTTTCATCAGAAATTTGATAAATTATTTGTTTCCAGGGCAGTTCATAGAGTCAGTATTTAAATTATAAATTTTTATAGTAATAGATTTTTATCAGATAGATCATTTGCTAATCAGGTCGATTTTGCTGAGAACTAGGACATACAGAGGAGCCAATGTAGACTCCGACAACCACCTAGTGATTGCCCGGATCAGGTCGAGAATCTCCAATGCAAAAGGCTGACTAGACCCCAAAAGTGAAACATTACGAAACTTAAAGATCCGGAGATATGTGCCTCTCTCCAGCAACAATTAGACCTATATGTAGTCGAAGCACTTGCCAAGCTGGCAATAAAGATGTCCAAGAGATCTGGAATGGCCTGGAAAAAGCAATGGCCAACGGTGCTGGGGGAATCAGAAAAAGATCACCATGGTTCGACGAGGAATGCAGAAAAGCTACTAATGCCAAGAATGTAGCGGTACAGAGGCACCGAGGTTTATAGGAATAAGAAGAAGGATTAGAAAAGGCTACACAAGAGGAAGAAGAAGGATTGGGAGAAAAGGAGCTAGAGGAGATAGAGGCCCATAGGGATGCCAACAGGAACAGGGCATTCTTCCAGAAAGTTAACAAGGGGAAAGCTCCTTTTAAGCCTAGGATTCAAGGATGCAAGAAAGAGGATAGGACCCTTTTAACCAATAAGGAAGATGTGTTAAGAAGATGGGCCAGACATTTTAAATGCCTCCTTAACGAAGAATCTGATACGCAGATGGCAGATGTTGGGAGTGATGTAAGGGACGAGGTAGGAGAGGTGGAACCCCCAGATTTTGAGGAGATGGAGGACGCGATCCAGCGAATGAAGGATAATAAGGCCTCTGGAGATGACGAGCTTCCAGCTAAGCTGTTCAAGCAAGGAGGCGATGAACTGCACAAGGCACTCTGGGACCTAATTTTTACAATCTGGGTGAAAGAGAGAATCCACAGCAATGGAGTAAGGCCATAATATGCCTCCTGCACAAGAAAGGAGAACCTAGAATACGCAAATTACCGCGGGATTTCATTACTACCATCTGCATATAAGGTCCTCTCCAACATACTTTTCAACAGGCTCACCCCTTCGCTGAGCGTGAGATAGGAGGCTATCAGGCAGATTTCCGAAAAAGCAAATCTACGTGGACCAAATCTTTACGCCTCGGATTATTTTAGAAAAACGGCATGAATATAAAATGGCAACTCACCACCTCTTTGTCGAATTCAAGAGAGCGTACGACAGCGTTAAGCGCCCGAAGCTCTATGATACGATGGAGGAAATGAAAATCCCCTCTAAGTTGATACGCCTGGTCAAAATGACGATGCAGGACGTGCATTGCAAGGTGCGTGTTCGTCTGACTGCTCTGCAGAATTTTCTTCTACGAAGGGATTAAGACAAGGGCATGCCTTAGCATGCCTACTTTTCAACCTGGCCCTTGAAAAAGTAATAAGAGAGGCAGGAGTTCAGACTGCGGGTACGATATTTTCTAGGTCAGTTCAGGTGCTTGGTTATGCTGAAGACCTGGATACCATGGCGCGATCCTTCGCGGCTCTCGAGAAGGCCTTTGTAGATCTAAAAACAGCGGCGGCATCAATGGGCTTAGTCATAAACGAAAAGAAGACATACGTATACTGGAGTACAGTATACGTATACTGGAGGGGGAGTGACAGTTCAAGACCGGTCCGTCACCATCGGCTCATGTACATTTGAAAGGGTGATGGAGTTTTCCTACCTGGGATCTGAGGTGACGTCTTCCAATGATACATCTATGGAAATTCGGCGGAGAATTGCGGCAACCAATAGATGTTATTTCGGTCTACTGAAACATCTAAGAAGCAAGCTCATTAGTAGACAAACGAAATCCCAGCTCTACAAAACGTTAATCCGCCCAGTCCTTACTTATGCCTCAGACGTGGACAATATCAAAGAAAGATGAGAAGAACTTACTTGTCTTCGAAAGGAAGATCCTTCGAAAAATCTTTGGTCCAATAAGAGACGAGTTGGGTTGGCGAAACAGAAAGAACAGGAAGCTACATGAGCTGTTTGCCAAAGCAGATGTTGTCCGCATCGTCAGGTTCGGAAGACTGAGCTGGGCAGGTCACTTGGCCAGGATGGGAGATACTGAAATCCCGAGGAAAGTTTTGGAGGAAGTACTCCATCGGAATAGAAGAGCGGTATACCGAGGTTGAGATGGGCAGATGGTGTGGCAGCCGGTGCCGGAAGCCTGCTGCGAGTCAGGAATTGGAAAGCGGCTGCCCAATATAGAGCTGAATGGCGGAAGCTCATGGAGGCCAGGACCACGCGGGTTGTAGCGCCATTGTATAGATAGATACAATTCCATCATCTAGAGATTTGATTTTGTATGTCCCACTCCCTGAATCCGTCTAACAACAAACACGACGTTTTTTTTTTTATGAACGTTCAAAAAAATTGCAGTGAACACGCGGTAAGGAGATATGGTTTCTATTAAGCTGTTTTGAACAAAAGAATAATAGACAATTCATTTTTGGAAGAAAAATAATGCAGATTTAAATGCCCTTGGCATACTGCTAGCTAATATCGTTTCATGTAATTTGTAGACACAAGACTACAAGATTCTTTTTTGTTTGCGACTTCACTTTGAAATCATAAGATTGGAAAATAACTCAATAGAAAGAATCACGTGTTCTAACTCATTTTTAGAAAAGCCACTGTTCGAATAAACCGTGATAATATTCCTGTCCACGATTTCCCATCAAACTATTCATTTCTCCTTCCCCCTCACAATACTTGATTACTTGATCCATGGCAAAGTTATAAAACATTATCTGAAGACATTTAGAAATTACTTTGGTTTCACCGTAACGTAATGTTCAGGAATTCACGATTAAACTACCACAATATACTAATCTTACAAGCCGCCACTTTACAATACGATATATCTAAATATTAAATTTATACAAATATCGATTTACACAATCAAATTTATAAAATTAATATTATGTTTTATTTTTTTTTTTCTAATAATTGTACTTGAGTATTATTTTAATTAATTTTTTTATATCACATCTTAATGTGATTTTACATTTCTTTTCTTTTTTTTTTCTTTTTTTACTTAGGAACTATCGATATTTTAAAGTATATCCTCTAATGTACATATATGCATTATCATATTTACAATATATTAATTATGAGTTGACTAAATATTTAATTAAAAGAAATCGATCACTAGCTCGCAGTGCCGCCAGAACTTGTAGACATTGAATCAACCGGCCTCGGCTGTGGTATGTGCCAGGATGCAACCTAAAACAAATATGAAAAACATAAAATACTTCAATATTCAGTTTCTCTTTCTTACTGTAAGAGTAAGTATTGCGATCGAGTCAGATTGCTCGACACTGAATTTTTCAGGAAATTCATTTTCTGAGGATCCCAAGATCCGAAAAAAATCAGGTGTGAAATACTCACACGATTTTTCTTACATCTTTTAATATAACTATATATAAAATTACAAATTTTCTTAAACTCATCATTTATGTATTGGGCCAAACATAAAAATAGAAGAGGTGGTGGGGTATCAACCTACTAGTCTTGGCAGGTAGGGAAGTGATTATGTAATGGCTCTGTCGAGCGCTCTAGAAATATTGAACGAACTACATATAACATTTAAAATAAACCCACAAATTTCACACAACTATCCTAACGAACTTTTTTTGGAAACGTGTTACAAATAAAAGTAATTCGTTTTTATCAAAAACTCAAAAACCTTGGCTTGGACTTTCGTACTGGAAAGCATATGAAACAGGAACGGAGAGACTTAAGTCTTAAACTATCTTCGTAACTGGAGCAAGATGCATTCTCGGGAAGTACGGTCTCGGGGATACAAGTGAGAAGAATTCCCCTCCCTTTTCGATCAGCAGCCTTTAACAAAAGTCTCTATCTCTCTCTCTCTAAAGCAAATACAACCAGCATCCAAGGTGCACACATCATCAGACGAGCTTAAAGCTATAGCGCTAGCAACAATATCGCAGTGGTACCCAGCTAATGAATGAGTGCATGTTTACACTGACGGCTTCGCGGTAGATGAGAGGGAAAATGCTGGAGCTGGTGTGTTCTGCTCCCCTTTTTCAAATTTCGCAGCCTGTGGGAAAAAAGGGTATCAACCAAAAAAGCGCTTAGTGGTTGGTGATTTTTGCGGTTGCAGGGCATTATTTTATCCATTGCTGGTCAAGCATTTTCTGACTCCGGAAATGTGTACCGATGTAGATTCCAGATAAGTAAGCTCTCTCAACAAGAGGCAAGTGTTGCTATGCAGTGGATGTCGGGCCATTGCGGTCTTAATGGAAACGAAGAGACTGCCCATTTGCAAGGATGGGATTCGTACGGAGCAACCTATTCTCTGCCACTAACAAAAGAAATGAAACAAAAGCAGAAGGTAGGCTATGTAGTGCTCTGCGGGAAACTAGGAGAGTGCCACAAAATCTTCCCAAATACATTTGTAGCATGTTTCCCAATGAGCACTGGTCACGACTACTTACAAAAGACCTTTGTCGAATAGTCGTAGTCCAGGAGTCGGAATGTAGGCTGTGCAGCATAGAGGAAAAGAGGTCTACGTCCATTTAGACTCATGTCTTCCCTGATGGACTTAATTTCACATACTTACGACGAAACAGCTTCATATTGGGTTGCTAGAAGGCGCATGGCCGCAGTGACATAACTGCCTTATCAAAGGCACAATGTAGAGAATTATAATGTAATGAAAAAATCTCTGATGTTTTCCCAGCTCTGCAAAACCTAACCACAATGATTATACACCGAATTACTGAGAAAAACAAAACACTTACAGGCGTCTGTGGTCGTTGTAGCTGACGTTGCCTTTCACTGTAAACGGTAGGTTGGGCGGGATAATGAGCCGGCGATCTTGATGTATTCGGATAGATCTGTGGCCGTTGATACGGTGGATAAGGCTGATATTGCACATTCTGATATAGACAACTGCTCGCCGGTTGTGGGTGGGGTTGCTGAGGATGATGATGATGATGCGGATGTTGTTGTTGTTGTTGTTGCTGTTGTTGTTGTTGTTGTTGTTGTTGTTGTTGTTGTTGTTGCTGTTGCTGCTGAATGATGGACCGTTGATGTAAAATGGATGGTTGATGGTATGATTGTTCTGTGGGATAAGAAGTTCGTTGATGATCCATTGTTGGTCCTAGAATAAATAAAAAATATGAAATCTTAATTGAAATTTCCGCATAGGATAAAAAAGATTTGTGTTTATAATACGATTAATATGATTTTAGTTTCTCTAACAGAACTCACCTATATTTGGTAGCACTGTTGGCCATGGGTGGTACTGGTGATGTAACGACTTTGCATGCTGTGCAGGATATTGATGACTGGGATAGCTGGCTGGAGGAGGTGCTGGGATCTGTTGTGTAGTTGCATGCATTCGCATCTCTGTATAGCTCATTTTTACTATAGTAGCAAAGATTAAAATTAATTTGAGAAACGATAAAAATACTAAAACTAAATTATCTTTATAATGATTCCTTAACCTTAAGGGCCAATGGCCTTATTACTATTATTATTATTATTAAAAATTATAAACTTCACAATGTACCTGTATTCGTATATCCCACCGGTTGGGGATAATGGGCAGGGTTGGCGTGTTGTTGTGGTTGGTGATGTGCTTGACGTTGTTGTAATAAATGTTGATTACTAGTTGTATACGGTGATTGAGAATGATGCGTGGGGGCCTGTACAGCAGTAGGAGGTGGTTGCGGAGGTGGCGGTTGAGCTGGAGCAGCTGGCGGCAGTGCTGCAGATGCACCATACTGTTCTGGCGGTGGAACTACTGTAGATGGTTGTGCATGTCCGCCACCAACTAATTGCGGATTATAGTTAGACGGGTTTTTATTCTTTTCCTCGTTTTGTTGCTGTTTGATACGATGTGCCAGCATTGAAGTTAGCTTGTCATTGATTTCATCACTTCCGGTACTACCGTCTTCCATTTCATCGTACACTGTGATCTCACCGAAACTTTGCAACACTATTCGGGTTAAAGAAGAAAAAAAAAAATGAATATCTACTATGAAACAAAACAATTTAAGTTATTCAATCAAAGCTTATGCTAACTTAAGCGCTAACTAGCCATTCCTTCAAGAATTCTGGCGTCCTTGAGTTTCGCAGTCTAACATACAACATGACAACAACACAACAAGATGCTCTTTGTAGCCACGCTACATCCATCCACATCTGGTCAACTATTAGGGAGAAGCGCTTACTATTTAGCATGTTCAAGGATCATGGGGGCCCTTGTGGGATACAATCAAACAAAATTACAATAGTTTCTCCCTCTCTATTTATACAAGAATTACAGAGTACTTAACTTATCAACAACTTGGATTAAGCTTATGCACTCACCATAGCGTGCCTCAGGGATTTACAGGAAAATTTGTGGACTAGATGCGCGATGTACATATGCATGTGAACAATATAGCTCAAAAACGAAAAAACGCAGATAGTTCAAACTTGACATTCGTTTGTGTATCACCATGGGATCCGGAAGAAAGTCATCTATCAAAATTCCTCAACCATAACTATCTTTTTACAGAATGGCAGGCACTCAGAAGGACGTCAATTAAAAGCGTCTTAAATTAAAAAAAAGAAAAGAAAAAGTGAATTATAATGCATAAAAGATTTATTTATTTTACCTCTTACTAAATTATTTAAATTTCCGTAAGTAAATTTAACACGTGTTTGTTTAGCAGAATTTGGTATGAGCACCTTTTGCCTGTTCAATGTCTGCATTCTGTTTAGTATTAAGCTGAAAGCAAACATTAAAAAAAAAAATATATTAAAAACAAAATAATAAAAAATATATCGATACTGCGAGTGTCAGTCAATAATTAAAGACACAAATAGCTGTGGAGGCACAATAGTTGGTAAAGGGTTATGATACTTCCAGAACAGTAAGTTGATACTTACTGACTTTTGTTCGCTATTTGAGTAAA
Source organism: Triatoma infestans (assembly GCA_011037195.1). Taxonomy (NCBI): domain Eukaryota; kingdom Metazoa; phylum Arthropoda; class Insecta; order Hemiptera; family Reduviidae; genus Triatoma; species Triatoma infestans. The sequence goes on from JAAEAF010007314.1 coordinate 52,122, forward strand.
ATTATTTTGTTTACAATCTCAAAATCTCATTTTACGATAGCGAGTCCTCTTGAAGTTTGTGAATTATTGAACAGCGGTCAGTGAGCCGTTTTTTGCATTCTGAAGATGAAAAACAAGTTAACATTTATTCTCGTATGAACAATACGGACAAAGTTGTATGAGCCGCTGAAGTGGGTAGAACAATTTAAAGACGGCCGAACTTCAGTGACTGACGAGCACCTTCAAGACGTCCAATTGAAGTTTCAACACCAGCGCTTGAAACTCGCATAGACTCTCTCATCCAAGAAGGTCGACGGATTAAAGTTGGGATTTGGCTGAAAAATTACAATAAGTGTTGGTGCAGTTCATATAATTATCGCCAATAAGCTCAAGTACCATAAAAAACAAGTACTAGGTGGGTTCCAAGATAGTTAAGAGATGTCACCATTAAGGAGGTGAGTCTTCACATGTGCATAGAGCTGCAACAACCGAAATACTTTTTTTACACCGTATTCTAACCTATGATGAGGCATGGATTCAGCAAAGATATAGAGCATGCGAGTTCACCTATCAAGAAAAAATTCCGAATCTAAGCATCAGCAGGCAAACATGACGATCTTTTTGAGGTGCAAAAGGTACGGTTTTTGTCGACTTTCTAGAAGATCAGCAAACAATTAAACAGCCTCATACTTCTGCGACATGCTTATCAACAAAGTGAAGCCTGCAGTGTTGAAAAAAACGGCGTCTCTGCACAAAGGCATCATTCTGCTTCACGATAATGTCCGGCTTCACACAGTTCAGGTAACTCGAAAAACTATCGATAAATTGCATTGAAAAGTACTACCCCCCCCCCCCCCCCCCAAGTCCTGAGTTGACTCCATCGAATCTCCACTTGTTTGGTCTACTCAAGAAAAATCTACGTGAGAAATATTAAATTAAGGCAATGACAGCAACAAAGAAAATATGCTAAATTGGCTCCGACGTCAAAAAAAAAGATTTCTTTACAGCACATATTCATAAGCTAATTAAAGATGGGACAAGTGTATCAATGTTGATGGAGATTGTATTGAAAAATGGAAAAATGTCAAATTGATTAAGTAAACTGTTTTACCTCCAGAGTAATTTGTGTCTTTGATTATGGTATGACCCTCATATAAAAGGTTTATTGATTTAAAAAACAAGCAGGGCACTCACTCTTTATAATAAAGTATCGAAGTATCCGAACTAGTCTTTAACGTCTTCTTTACAAACTTTAATGTATGGATAATTGGCCTGGTCAAATCTTTGACTGATTCAGCCTGGGTATCGTACAGCGCAAGTTGTTTAGAAGTTACCATATCAAGGTTACCAATCAGATTTTTAGTCCATTTCATAATTATGTTTACTAGGCTGGAAAATACATATATATTTATTCTAAATAAAAACATTCTGTAAGATACAATTTCAAAATTTCTTTAAATCTAAGATTATAAATCAAGACCTGCAGCCCCAACAGTTCCTTATCGATTCCTACAGGAGTCTTATGAAAGTAGTATCAATAGACAAAGGTTTTTGAATATGAGGAGCAAATTAGATACATAGGTTGTTCAATGAATGATTTGATTAACAGGAATAAAATTGGCAAAGTTGGTGCTGCATTCTTTACTCATAAGAAAGAGAGATTCCTGACAAGACATATGTCTGGAAGTTCGAAAAACCATTCATTCTACTTTTTTTTCTTTTTTAAATATTTATTTAAAAACCGTTCAACTTTTGCAAAAAGGCATTAGAATACATTTTGAATTCAGTATCACCAAAAATATTAATTTATCTTCGTGATTCAAAATGATAAGCTTTTCTTCCCTAGATATGAGAAGCGTAAATGTAATATCCACTCCACTTTAGAAGTCGCCTTCTCATGAAACCATGCAGATAAAAATGTATTTCATCTAACCTCTATTCAAATATGTTATTTGAAAAAGTTATTTTAGAAAAGGCATTTCCTACATACGTACGTTCTAAAGTCCATTTAATGTCTCTTACTAGAACAAAAAATAATGAGTTTTTACCGGAAATACGTCTTTTGAATCCCCTTAAGTACGGTAAAAATTATTTTAGCGAATAGTATTAATAAAAATTTGTAATACCTTGAAGATGTTAAATCGCAGAAAGCTATCTAAGCGGAAATAAATATTCCGTTTACACATCCGACATCAAGGTTTTTAAGTGAAAATACGCAACTGAAAGTGCGATTTTACTGAAATTTTTTTCTGGCTTCATAAAAAAGACGTTTTACGAATTTCCATTGATTTAGTAGGCAGTTGAGTTGCAATGCTAGAAAACGCCTGAGATTTTTTACTTTTTTCATAATAGCCTACTGCAATTTGTAGGTCATGTGATGACCAAGACATATTGACGATGGATGAATTCATCAAATGATGCAAACAATTACGGAGAAAATACACATTAAACACGGATAGTTAATATTAATAATAATAACTTACTTTTGAGAAAATGTATTAATTTCCTTGTGTACTTCTTGTTTTCTTTGGGTGATCTCATTTCTTCGTTCTTTTATCAATTTATGTGCCTCATCCAATAATAATTTATGGTGCCTGTAAATATAAAACAAAATTATAGATTGTTTTTGATTTCCAATTAAGTGATATTAAATTAAATTGACGGTTACTATTCCTGTGTTGGGATTTGTAAGTAGTACTGAGTATGAGTTGGTTACCTATTGGAATAATAAACCTAAAGTTGCACGTTATCAATTATTTCTGCGTCCTAGTGTGCAGAGTATGAAAGCACTATATAGCTGGTGAGGCTGATGACCTTGTTAGGCTAATACGAATGCAAGGTTTTCAAAATCTTTGAAGAATGTCTAAGTTCAGGCGCCTTTAGAGAAGATCGAGCGAGCAGCTTTGTATGTAATGAATCAGTCTGTAATGATTATGCTCTTTGATAAATAATGTTCTAAGTATGTGCTACAAAATTTCGCTTAATATTCTAAACCAACCATAATTGGCAAGTTAGTAAAGTTTATGAAAGTTAATCGCCAAATTTCAACTGCTCGCCAAATAGCATTTGAATCAGACGCTAAAAGTGTATATAGAAACTGCAGATGTAGTTGAAGTTTACCTACAGGTTTAATGCACAATCGACATCTCCTGGACCAGAAATAGAAACTAAATGGATAACTATAATAAAAAGAAGAAGCTAGCACTTGCACTTTTCATGTTTTTATAAATTTCCTGCCGACAACATCTTGAAAAATATAGTAAATATAATGTACAAATAATGTTCGAGCTAAATATATATAAGGCAGATTTCCGATTTGTGTTTTTTTAACGAACATCTTCAGCAATGTCCTGAGCATGCAGTGTGAGTACAAGTGAGTGACAAGTACTCTTTTAAAGAAGTAAGTTGTTAAAGTTAAATACTTGAAATATCTTACGAAGTGGGAACCAAACCTTTTTGCTATTCGAAAGCCTCTCTCTCGCACAGCTTCTACGGCTACTACATAGAAAACAAGAAGCTGGGTCCAGAACAGTAATCCAAGCCAAGATAGGAGCCGAACAGATTAAACTCATTCCAAACCATTTTAACTAGAACAACTAGTTGAGAAGCTCTTAAGAGAGAACCATCGACAAGGCAAATGGACTATCACTTCTTCAGCAATTCTGGTATCCATGCATATGTGGCGGCCTAACACTTGCTTATTTAGTGACATCATTTTGAAAATAAATAAAAAACCACCGATCTATATATGCACAAAATGATAAACTCCTCTTTTGGAAATTGTTGACATTTTTATTTCAAAGTACTTCTTGACAGACTTTTAAATTTTTATATTCAAAATAAATTTCTTTAATGATTAGACTAACTCCAAATAGCAACAATTTTTTGACCACTGAATAGTAAATAATTGAATTTTTAAGTTAATGTGATTATTTCATTTTCTACAGCAAAATTGTTGCAATATTGCCAACCAAACAAAAAAACAACGAAAAAACACCAATTTTTTAAAAGAATTTACAATATTACACGTTCGGTCTTAAAAAAGCCTTACGATTGTTTTTTTTTGTTCTTTGACTTCGTGGTAGAGGTGTTAAATCACAGCCCATGTTACTTCTAGGATTAGAAAGAAGTGGTATTAAAGAAATAGAGAGAGTTGGTTTATTTTGAGGTGTACTTACTGGGGAGCCAAACGGTAGTAATCCACGGACACTAGACTAAATCAGAGTTGTGCCCTTTATAAATATTATTTCCATAGAATGTTTAGTTTATTATTAATCAGGACATAACACGTATAGTAAAACTTGTTAAAAAAAAATAATTAAACATCTTTAAAAAAGATAGAATAAAGAAATATTTATATGATCAAACGAAAAACAAAATGGGTAAAATATTTTGAATTTACAAAATACAGTTCACTGTCTTCTTAGGCCATCTTCCGGGAATGTTCCTGCTTCCAAAAGATAAAATAAAAAAATATCCTAAATCCCGATAATTATACAGTTAATTAACTTTTTCAAAATAAATAAATCACTTACTCCAATTGGATGTACGTCAGTAATATGTCACTTTTTGCGGGAACTACTGCAGTGCCCAGAAATTCATGGCCATGTTCACGATGTAAATCTAGTTGGCAATCCCTGCATGTCATCTGTTTGCATGTAGTGCACACCAATGTTAACTGTTCCTATATGAAAAAAGAAAAATGTTAATGGTATCATTTATGAAATATAATAATAATAATAATAATAATAATAATAATAATAATAATAATAATAATAATAATTTATTTATCTCCGATCTTATTTATTTGTCTCCGAGGAATCTCCTATACAAATAGAGTCTGACTCTGAATACAATGTACTTTTTTTTTTTCCTTTCTTTCCATATATAAAATATTACAAATAAATAAATAAACAATTCATTTAGATGGAAGTTATAAAGAAATAAAATATAAACTTTCTTATAGCGTAATAAAGAAAAATAGAGTGGACAACTATAATTTTTTGATCCTTCTTAGCTATGTATAAAAACAGATGTATAAATGAAATACATATATATATATATTTTTATTACAGAATAGTTTTTATTCATTAATTACAAAAGATCTTAATTTGAGGCAGTTACTGATGTATAGGAACATTTCTTGAAACTTACATTTATTGTTTACCTTGAATATTTCTGGAAACTGTTCTATAGACAACTTATTAATGTAAGGAATATAATAATTTCTGATTGGTGTGTAAATGGGACATACAGCTATTAAATGGAACAGATCTTCCTGCCTATTCAGGTTACAGATGGTGCACATTTCTTGGGGCTTGATTATATAAACTATATTTCTGTTAGGGATGTAGGCAGAGCTGACGCAGGTTTTAAAAGTAAGAGACAACACATTAATGCAGTTGCTGTAAGCCTTGTAGTTTAATGCAACCCAAAGTACAAATTACATATGAAAACACAATTAATATATGAATGTAATATTAGAAGAAACACGAATGTATATACAAACGGACAGACACAGTTCTTTACATAAACACGACCGGTAACAGACTGAGTTTATAAATATATATGTGAAATAAGGAAATACACTCACACACAGAGATACCGGATGAAGCGCACTAACACAAAGAAAACACAGTAGAGCATGGAGCGGATAAGGGAATTTCCTGCTTAGAATTTCCGCTCAACACTTCCCCTCGATCCATGCTCAGATTCTTCGGAATTGAGCAGATTTTCAAGTCCCAACATCTTCAAGCAGCTGCGGTGCTTCAATCCTGACAAACCCTTCGTGTGGAGATCGGTGGCCATACTCCCTGTAGGTAGGTGACTGACTTCTAGGAGTTTACTTCTTAACGCATCTCGAATAAAATGATGACGAATACCTTAAAACTTGCTGGAAACCCGGCTTTCCATGCCCGCAGCAAGCATATTGATATTCGTCATCATTTTATTCGAGATGCGTTAAGAAGTAAACTCCTAGAAGTCAGTCACCTACCTACAGGGAGTATGGCCGCCGATCTCCTCACGAAGGGTTTGTCAGGATTGAAGCACCGCAGCTGCTTGAAGATGTTGGGACTTGAAAATCTGCTCAACTCCGAAGAATCTGAGCATGGATCGAGGGGAAGTGTTGAGCGGAAATTCTAAGCAGGAAATTCCCTTATCCGCTCAACAATTTCCAAGTGTTATTTTAATTTGATATTTTCCTGAGAGATGTAATTGTGCAAATAGTTTAATTTTGTTAAATGAAATGTCTAAATTACAATAAGGCTGCAAGCTATATTGGGGATCATAAATTTATTTATAAATGCTATTGTATTTTGCTCTTTGATACAATTCTTTATCATTACTATTTAAATATTCTTTAAGTGCATTTAAGACAATATTAATTTCTTTTTTTAAATTTTGAAGGTTCCGTTATAGATAAAATGGAATTCTTATGCAACTCACAAGGATATGGTATAATTGGGAGAAGAGTTATACTTGATATTTTGTTGCTTTTGATACTTCTCCTTTAGTACGAGATAGCATATGCTGGCCAGCCTATTATTTCAAGTATCTTTACAATCTAATTTAGAGCCAATTTAATAACTTTAAGTGTTGAATGAATTACGTTAAATTCCATTCTAATCATCCAAGCCAGTACATTCCTATTTAAATTTAACAGACTCTTACAAAACTGTAAACTGGATTTTTCGATTATATAAAGGTACCTTAACCCCCAGATTTCGACGCCATAGAAAAGGGTGCTGAGCGCTATCGAATAGTTAAGTCGCGTTCTGCTGTACCATGATCTTATTTTGGACTTGCGGCAAATACCTAGCACTGCTCCTACAGCTGAGGCTGTTTTTGTCTCTGCATTCTTTGAGGCTTTACAGAAGAGACAAGAATCCGAAAAAGGAATGCCTAAATAATTGCAGTTACAACTTCTAGTTCCGCACCCAGATATTGAAATTGAAGCTATCAATTATTGTTATCAATTACTTTGGTAGGCATATTTTCATTGGCTGCGAATTCCTTTCCATTTTTAAACCAAATGTGTTTAAAATTATTCTGCAACTCCTTTGATAATTTGAATATCTCCAAATGCTCAAGGCTCAAATCGTCGTTTATATGAATTTTCTTATTAACATCTTCATTATCGTTGCTTAATTTTAAAGAGAAGAGATTTAATTTATCTCTGTTTTCTCTGGAAAAAAAGTTTTCTTTATCAATTAAACGCAGAAATTCAATTCTAATTGTTATGCTTTGTGTTTTATCTTTTTTCTTTATTCTAAATGAACAATTTAAGTCGCTATATGATATTTTAGCCCAAATTTTCAAAGATATTAGAGCAGATATTTTGAATATTTTCTCCTTCACTGTAAGGGATTCCAACAAAATTGATCGACTTTTTTAGGTTATTGTGAATCAAATTTCTCAGAGAAACTCAGAGTTTTGTTTAATTTCTCTTTTAATAAGTTGTTTTTTTTTTTTAACCGGTCTACCTCGATAACGAGTTTAGTAAAGTTAGAAATTTGTTTCAACGACTTTGATAACTAATTCATTTTGACTTAATTTAAATTGATTTATCTCTTGTGTCAATGAAGAGACTGCCGACAGTAGTTTGTCTAGTTTTTCATCCACTGTAAGATCCATAATTTTAATTACTTGGTTTATTAACGTTAGTTAACAAACTGCAGAATATAATAGTCTGATCAAAGGGCGCTGACAGGTATATAGAGAAACAGACTAATGGTGAGGATGACTCACCTAGCTAGGCACTGGCTATCCACTAATCTTATTAAAATAATTCGTTATATTTTTAACTTATTACTTAAACTCCGGTAACTGTTCTTTAAACAAATGGCTATTATAGGAACCAGAAAAAAATTGAAAAACTTCACTTCAAGTAGCAGTAATTAACAAATATTATAGAGACGATGTTGCTTGCACGGCTACTAAAGCCAGACTCCCATTTATGAAATATATGGTACGAAAGTTTTTCTTTCTGGGAGGTTAGGAAATCTAATTTATCCAACAGGACTTAGAGCCTCAAACTACTGGCTTAAGTATTGGACAGCATCTGATACTTTGTTCCTCTTAGACGGCTTCTTTTCTTAGGTCCAGATTCTTGAACATTTGTTCCTCGATTAGTTATTTGTTAAAATGGGAAGAAATGCATTTAATGTCGCAGAAAACATGGAATTACATGCGAAATACAGCAGTATATTTTGTACATGTAACTTGAGACTAATGTTTTACCAAAGAAAAAGGCATAGCCTGGGATATTGTCAAAATTTAAACAAACCAAAGATATCATAATAATAGATTCAAAAGTAGCAGTTTGCCTAACCCTACAAAATTACCATAAGGAAGAATACAGCATCTACTTTTTGGGTAATATAGCAGCATTACTTAACAACACAAAAGTAATAATTCAGTGGATTCCGAGTGACAATCAAATAACAGGAAATAATACAACAGAACCGCAACAATAGAACGTAATCACCAAATATCATGCGTCGTAAACCAAATAAAAAAAAAATCGTTTATTTAACTTGGTAAAATAGTTTTCAAGAGAAATCACTCACCAAAGGACTACACTACTTCCAAATATAATCGCTAATAAAACCGTAACTTCATAAATGCAGATACAACTTAAACACAAATGAAATCACTACAGCTATTAGATTAGAGCTGGTTATGGTAAATTAAATAAAAATTTATCCTGTATAAAAATATTTGCCAAACTGTCTGGCCTGTACACAAATGGAAGGCAATATACAACACATCCTGCAACACTGCAAAAAATTCAGCAACCAAAGAAAAAATGAGACTCTATAAAATTATGACAAAAGTAGTTCTCTCGGGCGGAGACAGCGTAAAATTAACTTCAATAATAGTTTTAAAAGCAAAATATTCACATTTAAATTATTTAAATACAGCATTGCAAGTAACGTCCCTGGCAACCTGTGACTGCAGGTTGGAGAAGTTTTTTCAGTTTTTGTAATTTTCTCGAAAACGGTTACAACGATTTTTTTAAATCCTGGAATGTTTGTTGCATAGATAAAAATGTATCACTTTTATTTGAAACATTTTTCTGAAAAAAATAATTTTAGAGCGGTATTGGAAGTCTGTCAGTTAGTTTAAATTTGCACATGCTCTCTCGGGTTTAACATAGAGAATTCCAGATAAGGCCGCTCAAGAATACAAGTACAACTCCCACCACAATTTTTATGCCGGCCCAACTACAACATTGTAACGTTGCAATTTTTAAGAAAATTTCTTGATTAAATTGGATCAATTAGATAAAGAGGAAGTCGTGAGAGTATTTAACACCGGATATTTTTTTTTATTATATTAGGGATGGTTAAGAAAAAGAAATGCCAGAATTTACTAGTAAATTGAAGAGCAGAGACATTTTCCGTGGTAGCCTGCTTCATTTTGTGGTCATCGACCGGTTCGGGCGTTCGCCCATCTTCAGGATGCGTTTTTCAGACAGTGTGACAACACAGACTTGCACAGAGCAAATTCAGTTTTACACACTGACTGGTGTTTTTAACTGTATTTAAAACTAAACTCTTAAACTAGGTCAAGGGCAAATTTTCCTTACAATGGAAACAACACGTGGGGTCTAATTTTCAAACTCTGTTGTTGGAGGGAGATTTACTTTACAATTAACTAGTCACAATAAAATATAAAATATATAAAAATAAATTAAAAATTAAATTAAATAACGATTTAAACTTACATAATTTAAAATTAATTATGCATAATTTTTATAATTATGCATTCCAGTCAATATTTCACTTTTTACACAACATTCATATACGGCATCCACGCACGCATGTATATCTAAATATGGTTTTTTATAATTATGCATTCCATTCTTATTTCATCCTTTCACACAACATTCACATACGTCATCCACGCAAGCATGTATATGGTTTCTTATAATTAAGTTTTTATATAATTATGCATCCACTCTTATTTCATCCTTTCACACAACATTCACATACGCCATCCTCGCAAGCATGTACACCTAAATATGGTTTTTTATAATTAAGTTTTTAATTATGCATTCCTCTCAACATATCACTTCTTTTTTTTTTACACAACATTCACATACATCATACACCATTCAAATACGCACGCATACTTTTTTTTTTTAATATATATATATAAAACTAGCAGATTTAAAGCTAACCTAAAAAAATCTGTGTAAGAACTATTTGGAGCATGTATAATATTTGCACTGGTAATTGCGTTTCTGTTGCTATTGTGGGAAGAGTGTTTTGAATAATGGTTCACTGGCAAATTTTGTCTGTTCGTTTATTAAGTTTTGTGTCTTGTGTTTATATACTTCGAGTTGTTCTGTTATGTCAAATCGTCGTCCTTTGTGGCCAGAATGTATTAGCTTCATCGTGGTCGTGATGTCATCGGGTTTGTGTTCGTTAGTGTTTAGGTGAATGGCATAATTTAAGTCAACTTTGTTGTATTTGTGTGATCTGATCTTCGGTAAATCGTTCCCTGATTTTTCTGCCGGTCTGCCCCACGTAAATGTTGTCACAGTCCGGGCATTTCAACTCGTAAACCTCACCTGTCATACACGTCAGTGAACTCGGTACGAGTGCGGATTTTGTTGCCTAATTTGTTGTTTGTTCGGAAGGATGTTTTAATGCCCAGTTTTTTTGTCTGCTGTTTCTTTGTCAGTCCTATTCGGTGATGTGGTTCGTTTTTGAGGAGTTTATTAACGATGTTCGCATTGTACCCATTGTTCTTAGCTATTTTATAGATTGTCTGCAATTCTTGTTTGGGGTTCGCGGGTGTGAGAGTGTATTTAAGTCTGTTCGTCAGATGTCTAAGTGCAGCTAGTTTGTGTTGGGTAGGGTGGTTGGAATTGTGCGGTATGATAGCATCGGAGGTAGTTGGTTTTCTGTGTATCCGTATTCCAGTTTATTGTCGCTTCTTGTCAATTTTATGTCTAAGAAGTTGAGGGTGTTGTTCGTTTCTTTTTCGTATGTGAATTTTATTTTCTGGTTTATGTTGTTAAGGTAATGTACTATTCTGTCTATGTCTATGTCATTTTCCAATATGAGGAAGGAATCGTCCACGTATCGTGCATAAAAAGTTACCCCGAACTCCTCTTTCAGTTTTGGTACGTAAGCTTCTTCCATGTTTTGTATAAATATTTCCGATAGGATAGCTGATGTGGGGTGCCCTATTTCCAGTCCGTCAGTAGAGAGGTAGAACTTGTTAAATCAAAAGTAGTTCTGTGTCGTTGTGGTTTGTACTAAGTTCGTGAGTTGGTGAACGAATTGCGTGGATTCTTCTCGTTTCAACTTCTGTTTCATGATGTCCAGTGTGTCCGTGATTGGTATGGAGGTGTATAGGTTGGTAATGTCGAAGGATAACAAACAGGAATTTGGGGTGAGTCTTATATTCTCTGTTAATTGTATTAGGTGTTGTGTGTTTCTTATATTGTAAGTGTCGTTCAGTTTTACTTTGTTTTTTATACTTTTGCCAGATGCTGTGTCAATTTGTATGCTGGTGCAGTTGTGTAGTTTATGACGGGTCTGATGGGGATATTGGGTTTGTGTATTTTTGGAAGTGCATTTAGAATGGGTGCTGAGGGTTCATACAAATGTATTTGAAGGTTTCACGGGGTGGTATTACTAGTGTTGCGTTTTTATAGCAGTTTTTACTTGTTGTTGAAAGTTTTTTGTTGGGTCCTTTTTGAGTTGTGTTTATGTATTGTTGTTTATGAATTCTAGTGTTTTGTTTATGTGTCGTCGTGTGTCATTATTACAGTGCTGTTCCCTTTGTCGGATTTTGTGACTATGAGGTATCTTTGAGTTTTTTCCGTATTCTACCGGCAGTTATTTCTTCTTGTCCGTCTGTGTTACTGTGCGTTTGTTGTTTTTGTATGTCTTTTATGATGTTTGCAGCGATATGGCGAGCGTGTTCCTGGTCACTGTGTGGTAGCAAAGTTATTGCAAGTTCAGTGTCAACGGCAAGTTGTTCAATGTTCTTGGTATGGTTTGTGCTCTTGAGATTATAATTGAGTCCCTTGTCTAGAAGTTCGGTTTCGGTTGGTGTAAACGTAATGTTTGTGGGGTTTACAGTACGTGGGTGGAATGCTTGGGTTTGTTTTTTTTTTGTATTGGGTGTTCTGCGAATTTTGGAGGTTGTCGAGTTTTTTGTTTAGTGTTTTGTATTTACGGTCCATTCGTTTAGTAAGTTTGTCACTTATTTGGTTGTAGTAATGAGTAAAGATTGAACTAGTGTATCGATTAGCAAGTTCAATGTGTGTATCTTTCAGCTGTCTGTTTAGTTTTTCCTTTTTTTGGTAAAGTGTACGTATTTCGTTTTTAATCCAGGTTTTCTGTGCCTTTAACAACCCAAACACGTGCTTTCCCACCCAGCTGACCATACCCCTTGAGTTTAAGAGTTTAGTTTTAAATACAGTTAAAAACACCAGTGAGTGTGTAAAACTGAATTCACTCTGAGCAAGTCTGTGTTGTCACACTGTCTGAAAAACGCATCCTGAATATGGGCGAACGCCCGAAACCGGTCGATGACCACAAAATGAAGCAGGCTACCACGGAAAATGTCTTTGATGCTTTCCAGCTCTGCAGAACCAACCACCACAACAAATTGAAGGTATCTACAATTTCTTTTTGCTAATAGTCTCCTTCTATTTGGGGTCATCGACCAGTTTCAAGCAGACTCTTCTTCTTCATCTTCAGGATATTCTAGGCAAAGAGGCGGAAGTTTCTGCTAGCACGTTTTTTTAAAGCGCAGTTAATTCTATTATTACGTAAGCCAACCGATTATGCACGTAATGCATTCACTCTTATGAGACTAATTTGCCTTTTATGCTCCCTCAACTCCCTAGTTAATCTAATTAGTTGAAATGCGTG